>VMDR010001195.1:0-141431 GCA_007922815.1 Macrotus californicus
GTTAAATTCGTCATCAATGTCTAATGAGTTGATCAATCATGACTATGTAATGAAGCCTCCATAAAAACCCAAAAGGACAAGATATAAAGAGATTCCAGGTTGGAACACGTGGAGATTAGGCAAAGTGGTGCACCTAGAGAAGGCATGGAAGCTCTGCACCCTTTCCTTATGCCTCGTCCTGCTCATCTCTTTTGTCTGCTTATTCCTGAGTTATATCCTTTTATAATAAACTGGTAATCTAGTAAGTAAAATGTTTCTCTGAGTTCTGTAAGCTGCTCTAGCAAATTAATCAAACCTGAGGAGGAGGGTCTTTGGAACCTCCAATTTATAACCAGTTGGTCTGAAGTGGGAGTAGGGAAGAGAACATCTCGTACTACTGAACTCTTAACCTGTTGAATCTGATACTGTCCCTGGGTAGATAGGGTCAAAATTGAGTTGAAATCTCTGACCCTCTGGAGGTGTCTGAGAATTGTTTGTTGGTGTGGGGGAAAACTCCTCCCCCATTGGAAATTGAGTCTCAGAACTATCCTCCGCCACCAAAAGATGTGGACATTCCACATCAACCTTTTTAAGTAAAGGCAAAGAGCACTATATTAAGGGATCTTGTTTTGTGCTGGTCACCTTGAGGAAGGTCTTATAAAAGGATAAGAGACTTCTGAACACCAGACGGCCTCTATCAAAAGAAACTGCTAGAATTGCTGTGTCAATTCACATTTTTAATCGTATTAATCAGTGTGATTTGTTGATGTTCAGGTAATTCACCCACTTACCGTTTTTGGAAAGAGGATGTTCAAGAGCAAGATAGCCCTGTACCTAACACTAGTACAGCACACATGGTGGAAACCACTTCCTATGCTTTACTTACCTTTTTGAACTTGAAAGATATGAGTTATGTTAACCCAATCATCAGATGGCTATCTGAAGAGCAGAGGTATGGAGGTGGCTTTTATTCGACCCAGGTAATGTTTCTTTGTCTTGTTTCATCCTCCCAAAACATATTTGTGGCCTCCCTTGCCGCGCATTCCATACTCACCCTTGCATGCCGTAGATAACAATGCATAGCTAGAATCCAAGGACTCTTAGAGGGTTACTTGCACTGGCACCTTTCTGGTACAGAGGAGCAGAGCAACCCTGGGAGGTTCATTCATGGAGTTAGTGGCCCAGTCAGAATCAAAACCCGGTTCTCCCGACTCTGAGCCCAGCACTTCCTCTATGACCCGAGTGACCGTAAGTGACTAGTAAGGTCACCAGCACTGTTACAGCCTATATGATAAACAGTGGCTGTCTTGTAGACAAAGATACAGACACTTCCTCCCCCAAGAATAATAAAAAGTGAGAGAAATGCTGATTGTTACATGTTTATCTACCAGTGTAAACTCATTTGATGCATTGTATTTTACATTATAACTCATGCATGTATTTTACATTATAACTATTATGTAGGTATATAAAATATACCTATATTCAAGTTTAGTTCAAATGTTAATATCCTCTATTCCCTGGATGTTTGGACAATGACAGAGTGTGTGAATAGATATATAAAATTTAGAGCTACAGGGGTTCTTCAGGATTATGTTAGTGATCATCTAATCCTGGAGGCAAATAGGTTTCATCTTGGGTGCACTATAGGCTCAGCAGGAAATAGTGACCCACGGATTGGCATTGGCTTCCACGAACATGGGCAGACAAGATAGCCATGTGACATCTCTGATATGTTCACATTTCCTGATTTTATAGATGAGAAAGATGAGGTCCAGAAAAGTTAAGTTCATTCATTGATTCCTTCAACAAATACTTGTCGAATGGCTACCATATGTGTACCTACTAAGTGTAGTAGATGCCAGAAGAGTTACAATACTTTCCTTCTGACTCTTACATTACAATGGAGGAGGCCAATGAGAAACTATACATAAAAATATTATAAGTTGAAGTGAATGGTCTAAAGGGCAGAAGGAAAACCTTAAATAAGGGGAAGGGGGAGCTTACTTATGGCTTCAGGCTGAAATCTGAGGCTGAGAAGGGAACAGTCACACAAGAAGTTGGAATCATTTTTCAAAGAGCGACTTACATGTGGTCATACACTCAGGACTGTGGAGAAACCTGGACCTGAAGCCGCACACCTTTACTGTCCTTGCTAAGAGTAGCATCCTTACTGGGGAGGAGAGAACTGCCTTCTACCTCCCCAAGGGGACCCTTAACCAGTTCTGCTCAGTCTGCTCCACCCACTCATAAGAGAGTGATCTGCAAACAGAGAGCATATGAATGAGCTGAACCTGTTTTATGCCTTGCTGCTTGTTGTTAGGATACAATAAATGCCATCGAGGGCCTGACAGAGTATTCACTCCTGATTAAACAACTCCGCTTGGATATGGATATCAGTGTTTCTTACAAGCATAAAGGTGACTTCTACCATTACAAGATGACAGAGAAGAATTTCCTTGGGAGGCCAGTAGAGGTAAATGAAAGATGTTTTATAATATTTTATAATTGGACAGGAACTTAGAAATCATGTTTTACCCTTATTTTACAAATGTATCTATTCAGTAGTTAAACAGACAGTGAGTGCCTTCGGTATCCTAAGCAAGGGTGCCTACTAATGGTCTCAGCCCTGAAGACTCAAAAGTCAAGCACCAAGAACCTGTGTGTATGTGTGTGCGTCGGGCGTGGGGAGAACAGTCGTTTAAACAGACAGTGGAAAATAAGAGCTGGGTAGGTGCCTGAAAGGACAGAGAGGGACCTCCTGAACCGGCCTGAGAGGACGAGGGTTTTGTTAAATGCGTCCAGACGAGTAGGTTACATCTGGAGGAACTTAGCCAGGTGAAGAAAAGGGAAGAACATTTCAAACACAGAGAACAGCAAGCACAAAGGCACAGCAGTAGAACGAGAGAGAAGACACATTTGGGAGTCCCCCGGTGGTTCCATCGGGCCTGGTCATGCATGCAGACCGTGACCAAAATGGAATTGACCTTTGGGTTCTCCGACAACTTGCCCCATGTCCTTTGCTGCTACTGGATTTATAAAAATGAAAACCTGATGGCCTATGAGATTTTTCCAAAGAAAAGGACACACTGGAAAAACTAGGTTCCATATTAATAATAGTAGCTGGCAGCTACAAATGCATATTTTTCCAGTGACCACATTTTAGATGATAGTTCTTACTGTCCACGTTCTCCACAAATTCTTGTTTGTGAAAGGTAAATTTAATGTAAAAATTGCAAACTAGTAGCTCATAGTGTGTATATATGTATATATGTACATATATATAAAGATGGATTTGGAGAGAGATGTATATATAGACATAGACATACTCCAACATTTTTAATCTAATATTTATTTGTTTATTTTCTCCAACATTTTTTAATCTAATATTTGTTTGTTTATTTTTTTATATTTTATCCGAGGACATGCTTATTGATTTTAGAGAGAGGGGAGGGAGAAAGAGGGTGAGTAACACTAATGCGAAAGAGAAACGCTGACTAGCTGCCCCTCTCACATGCCCTGAATGGGGACCGAGCCTGCAACCCAGGCATGCACCCCAACCAGAAATCAAACCTGAGACCCCTCGGTTTATGGGACGATGCTCCAACCAACTGAGCCTTACTAGCCAGGGCTAATCCAATATCTAAGTCAGAAAAAAAGCAAAGCTGCTTCGGCTGAAGTGATGAGATGGCCTAGCCACTTGCCTCACCCTCCTTTCCACCCCTCTCCCCTCTGGGAAGTGCTGAAGCACCGCCATGCACCTTGTGGGACTCTGGCTTGCAGGAGGAAGGTGATTGCAAGAAGGTGTCCCCGAGTGACTGTCAGAGTAGTTGAGACTCCACAGGAGTTCCTGGCTTTCAGCAGGTCCTCCTTTATCTACAAACCACAGGGGGTCCCTGATTCTCAATACTGGCCACGGAGCACAGCTGCAGCTCCACGAATTGCACCTTGAGATCTTGTCTGGAGGTGTTCCACTTCTAGCTGTGTGTAAAAGTCTCAGGATATTTGGTTTACATTTTAAGTGATGCAGGAGTTGAGAGGTCAGTACTGCGTAAATGCCTGAAAAATCTCCCAAACATCCAAAATATTCGAGGCTCAGGATGCCAATTATAACACCAAAGAACATCATCTCTATAGTAAGTTTCTTCAGTAAATACAACCTTTTATTTCTAAACTATGCACAAATAGTCACTTTCCCAGTGTTTCAGCTATCTAATTTTGTAAAGAAAACTATCTCAAACCTTAGTGGCATAGAACATTACCACTGTATTATCTCGTGATTCGGAGTCAGAAATGTGGGCTGGGTCCATCCGTACAGTTCTTCTGCTGGATGTGGCAGTGACTGGGGTGCTGGAATATCTGGAGTGTCCAAACCAGCCTCATCCACGTGGCTGGCAGCTCACACCCTGTGGGCTGGGAGCTCAGCTACCGCTGTCGGCCAGGGGCCTCAGGTCTCCTTCCTGTGGTTCTCTCCGCATGGCTGTTTGGGCTTCCTCACAGCCTGGCAGCTGGATGCCAAGAAGAAGGAGTTTTTCTAAATTTGAAAGCATAATTTAAAGATCTCTTAAGATCTGTATCTTAAGTTATTCAGAAGTTATTAAGAGTCACTTCTGCAACATATTCTTGGTCAAATGAGCCAGTCAGCCCAGATTGAAAGAGAAATGTCAAAGTGACATTACAAAAGAGCATGAGGGAGGGGAAAATATCTGCTAGGCATATATCTGATTCATATCTAGGAAATACTGTATAAAGAACTTGCCCTGACCGGTGTTATTTCAACATTTAAAATCCAGAGATTTCAGATAAAAACCTGATTTCCAAGTTCTCTTGAAAAACCTAGTATCTGGCAACAGGGTGCTGGCAGTGGCACGCGTTCTTCAGTTTGCCACAGTCCCCAGTTACGTGGCGTACGTATATGCGCTTCTGTCCCGACTTGCTTTGCACCTGGGCCTCTGCAGGCATTGGTGCTTTTGGCCCCCACTTTGGTAGCCTCTCCCTGGGAGCATTTGGAGTTCACCATTCACATTCTGAGCCAAGGGTCTAAGCTCTGATGATGAGCTCTTGGCCTGTAGACCACCATTTGGGGTAGCTGGAGTTATTCTTCTCTTATAGGAGTAATGCTGTTAAGGGCCTCTTGTCATCTTAAAATAATTTAAACTTCAGCTCATGATACTGCCTTTACGTGAAACCTGGGCTGTTTTTATGTAATTTGGAATTCTCTACTCCAGCATTTCCTGAAATGTGTTACATGAAAAAAGTGTTTGGTGGGAAACTCAAGTCTAAGTGAAGTTCAGTAAGTTCTTCAGTCCAGGACTCCCTTGTCTGTCATGTGCATGTGACTAGTGTCGTGACTCTGGGGAAGAAGGAGCTGCGGGCACAGTGGAGTGTACAGCATTTGCCAGACTTACCTGTCACGTATTTGTCCATAAAATCTGCCTTTCCCATAAATGCTGCTGCATTCCCTCAGGGAGAACAAGAAAGTTGGCCTCTGTACCTGCATTTACTAAAATTTTGAGGAAGGACTGACAACTTTGCACACGTACCAAATTCCTTTTGCTCTGATGTGCTAGGTGAAGGGAAGGGCAGGCTGCAGCTCTGGAGTGAGTGAAGAACCAACTTTCCAGGCCTCTCACTCAGAATGATCTCTTCCATGCTTTGTACAAATGAGAGAGCATTTATATGATAGACTTGCTCCAGAAAGGTGAACTCACTCAGTTCATGTCTTCACTCTCCTCCTAGCAGAATGGGCAGAAGAGCAGCAGCACCTAAGGATTTGGCAGGCTTGGGTGGGGTGCTAGGTGAACCAGGTGGGTTGCCATGGGTTTCCATTAACAGAGTGGAGAGGAAGTAGGGAAAATGAGCCATGAGGAGGTGGAAGAGGTGTGCAGAGCAGAAGGTGAGGGGCAGACACAGAATGCACCTACTTTATAGAGTGATGTTGAGGTTCCCCGTTCTTGCTAAGGAACAGGATCTAGGAGGTACGTAGGAGGCTAGGCACTGAAAGGCATTTATTTAGTTGGCAAAGGAGATAAAGATCTTATTTTATCATAACCACATAAAAATGAAAATGTAACCAAAATGGTTTCTTACATGTTGGTTTTGCTGGCTTACTTAGGCGACTTCAGACACTAACTTAGCTGTAGAAGGGAAAGGAAATTCCAGTATTTTTTAGTGCCTACTCTGTGCATAGGATCTCCAATGCCTTATCCATTAATCTCACAAGAGCTTTGAGCCAGGAAGCTGGTGGGTGTCTGCTCAGTCTTATTGCTCTCTCCTCCCTCCCTATTAAATAATAAAAGAAAGCATGGTTTCTCCATCCACCTTTCCAGGTTCCTATCAATGATGACCTCATTGTCCGTACTGGATATAGCAGTGGCTTGGCTACAGTGCAGGTAAGTATTTCCTTGAGAACCAACTTATTTGGGGGTTAGGTGTCTGCTTACCCTATGTAACATATAGTGTAGTAGGGACTTTGCCACAAAGGTACAGATGCCTGGGCTTTGGTAACTATTACTGAGGTAGAATTCATTTATCTAATTCCTTTTAGCTTAGCAGCCATCCACACAATTTCCTTTTGAAAATAGCTATTTTTAAACCTTGTATGTATATAGTCTGCGTATCTATGGAAATTACATGCATAATTACATATACAGGGTTTGGCAAAAGTAGGTTGGCAGTTGTTTGTGTGGAAAATAATACAATATAAATAAATAATAATATAAGAATAAACTCTGTGTTTCACATACAACTGTAAACCTACTTTCCCCCACCCTGTATATGTACATTTACAATGTTATGCTTACATATGTATGTACACATACATGTGTATACATATGTGTGTGTACGTACACACACACATATATTTTTTCTATGATTAGTAACATAGTCACATCTCATTTATCCAGCATCATTGGGGATTGAGATATATGTATATGTATATGTATATGTATGTACGTAAGGGCTTAAGTTTATTTTATTTTAGCCATAGACTGAATGGATAACATAAACAGAAAAACTTGCCACAAATGGCTAAAATAAAAATGAAATATGTTTTCTGAGCATAAATTAAGATTCTATTGATGCTTCTAATTACGCTCTTATCTTTAGTACATTTATTCCTTCAAAGACTGCATCAGATTTCATGGGAGGGGGATAGATTGTCACTTTTCTGTCACTTCTAGTTGCTGTTGATGTAACTGCTTCTGGCAACACCCTGCCCATCCATACACACCCGTAATTTGTTCTTTCCCATGGTGGTGTGGGGGGTGGGAGAAAACAGCACTTCCTTGTAGTGTTATGTGTAAAATCGGAGTGCACAGGCTCGAAGATGAGAATCTTAAAGTTTTCTGAAGAGTGCGGTGCTCAGATTTAACTACATGGAATTTGGACCAAATTTCTGCCTGGCCACAGTGAAAGACAAATACCATATGATCTCACCTATAAGTGGAACCTAATCAATAGAACAAACAAGTGAGCAAAACAGAACCAGAGACATGAAAAAAGAACAAACTGACAGGGACTAGAGAGGTGGGGGGAGGGGAGTAACAGTGGAAAGAAGGGGAAGGGTCAAGTCAAGGAACATATATAAAGGACCCACAGACAAAGACAGCAGGGTTGGGGGGAGGGTTGAATGTGGGAGGTGGGGGGTGGGCAGGGTGGGGAAGGGTAGTGGGGGGAAAATGGGGACAACTGTAACTGAAGAACAATGGGAGAAAAAGAAAGACGTAAAGGGAAAAAAATAAAATTTAAAAAGAAAAAAAAGATTCTGCCTGGCCAGGGGTCAGTTTTTGCTTCCTTTGGGCTTCTCAGCTATGTTTCAGGTTGTGGCGGTGGCTGGAAGTCCAGCTGCTGAGAAGATGGGTCTTTAATGTGCACCATCTGCACTGGATGTGGAAAATGATACTTTAAGCATCCTTCCCATTTATAGCAGCCGTCCTGCCATAGTACATTTTTCGCTTTCCCACTTGAAATCAAATCTTCTTGTTTACTTGTCCCAATGTAGGTAATGACTGTGGCTCACAAAATTGGTACCGCCGAGGAATTTTGCAGCTTTCATTTGAAAATTGAAAGCCAGGACATCAGCGGTAAAACAGCATGATTCACACTGTAATTTTGCCTAAGCGTGAAGGATGTCAGAGAGCTTCCCTCATTAGAAAATTGTGCTTGCCCCAAAATCAAAATGTCTTAATCAGATTCTTTAGCAGATTCACATCAGAGTAAACATTACTGCCGTTTATTATAATAGAAGTAACTCTTTAATAATAGTTAGAAACCTATGTTAAATAACTTAGTAACTAAACTAAAGGTATGCACTATTGATCAAGAAATTGTCTGGGTGGCTCAGTTGGTTGGAGTGCTGTCCCATGCACCAAAATGCTGTGGGTTCAGTTCCCAGTCAGGGCACACACCTCGGTTGTGGGTTCAATCCCTGGTCAGGGTGCATACAGGAGGCAACCAATCGATGTTTCTCATGTTGATGTTTCTCTCTCTCCCTCTCCTTTGTCTGTCTCCCTCCTCCTCTCTCTAAAGTCAATAAACACACCCTTGGGTGAGGACTTTTCTAAAAAGGAGAAGGATGCAACTAGTTGTAAAGCCCCCCCCCCCACCCAGAAAGGTCTAACTTCAGATCCTTGAATTTCTGTCACTTTCGTATCAGTGCTCCACTGTAGGTCCCTGAATTTCCCTATCACCTGTTGGGTTTCCACCCCTTTCCCTTTCTGTATCCCAAGGGTTCTGAGAAATACACATTTCTCTGCCTCCATCTTCAGCTTGGTCTCTCCAACACTTACGGCCTTTCATCAGTGTGCCATTTTTTTCCACATGTGGTTTTCGCATTCCTCTCTGGTGGGTTAGTTCTGCCCTCTCAGTCCAAAAGCAAGTCCACATGCACACTCCAGCCCCCTCTAAGTGTGAGCCCAGGGTCAGGGTGTGTTGCACTCCTCTGTTCTGACGGCTTTCATGAGTGGCTCAGAGGCCTGTTCCTGCAGGAAACTTCCCAACTACCCATGAATCCAGGCATCTGCTCTCCCTCCCTACAACCTCCCCCCCAGACATGTTACCAATACATATTCACCTTTAATGACTCCTTCCTTAACTTAGAAGCTCTTTGAGAGCAGTGAATTGTTCTAATGGTTTAAAGATTTCCTGGTATTGTCAATAGCCACAACTTTTCATTAAAATCACCAAAAGTGCCAACTTCCAAACCACAAATCATTTTAAATGTGTTCAGAGGCGTGCTCATTAATGATTCTGTTCTGACAGTTTCAAAAACAGTTAAAAATGGTTTATTCTCATTTTTGTTTGTTTGCACTAGCATCCAGCTACAGCGACTCGGACTATAAGCGCCTAGTAGCGTGTGCGAGGTGAGTGTGTTTCCGCAGAGGGGGCTGTGCAGACGTCCAGAGCTCCCATCTGCCGTGATACTATTTCTTTACATCTTTTGGATATTTAAGATGGCCAGAGATGCAAGTTGTTAACCTGTTTAAGTGTAGAACGTAACAAGTATTCTTAAATAGCTATTTACTGTACAGTACACCTTTGGTTTTTGTTCATACATAGTTTTCCCCCGTTTTTGACCATCTTCTAATTCAAACACTATATATATATATATATATTTTTTTTTTTTTGTCTTTCAGAAAGGTAGAGATATGATGTAAGTATTAGGAAAAGAAAAAGAAAATGATTCTGTCATAAGCAGCTCCTACTCTCTTATTTAGAAAGCTAACCTGCACCCAGAAAAATCCCGGGCTAGCATCAGCCAGTGGTTCTTGGCTCAGGCTGCACGTTTAAGCTGATCGGGGAGGCCTGTACTACCAGGGGCCTGCCCTCCAGATGATAATCCAAAACTTATTCCCTTTTTTTTAAATCCCCCCTCATACAGCGTGGGGCAAAAGTATGTTTACAGTTGTGAGTATGAAAAACAGAGTTTATTCTTGTATTGTTATTTATTAATTACTATATCATTTTCCATACAAACAACTGTAAGCCTAATTTTTCCCCATCCTGTATAAAAAGGCTCTCATCAAAAACTCATTCATTTGAATTCATTGACAGGAAGCCTAAATCCAGATTGTTGGTACACAGAAGAAGGCAAATAAAGATGTAATATCGAATATTCTGTAGTTTGCTTTTTGCAAACTGGAGACAGAATGTTCAAAAAAGCCAGGTGCACTGGCTGGTGTAGCTCAATGGATTGAGCACGGGCTGCGAACCAAAGGGTTCGATTCCCAGTCAGGGCACATGCCTGGGCTTCAGGCCAGGTCCCCAGTGGGGGCCACGTGAGAGGCAACCACACGTTGATGTTTCTCTCCCTTTCTTTCTACCTCTCTTCCCCTCTCTCAAAATAAATAAATAATTTTTTAAAAAAATGTAGACACACACACACACACACACACGCATGCACAATCTAGGGGGAAAAATAGCCAGGTGGAATATTAGTTCTGTGATGCTGACGTTAGGTTGGATAAATTATAAGAGTAATTGTGTAGTACTTATTCATGCGAGAAATTCTTTGCCTTCTAATATTCTGTCTCCTGATATAAAAAATGCCAGCACACAGTTTCTGTGTTCAGTCTCTTTCATGTATTAAGCTTTTTACAACCTCTCTGCTGTATTTATAAGAAAAGAAAAAGGATTTTATTTCTCTCCTTCTCTTGGAACAAAATGCCTTTGGTAAAGAGTGCTGTCTTTGGCAGCAGGCAAAGGGCTTCTTGAAAGGAAGGTTTCCTTCCACGGTAGAAACCGTCACCATGGCAATCAGTCACCAAGGCTCTAGCAACCTTTCAAAGATACTTTCCACTCAGGAGGCTTTTTTCCATCCTGTTGACAGAGTCTATGCATCTGTGAGCAAGAATTTTCTGCTTCTGGTAACACTCACCCTTTCAACTAGGGACATGTCCAGATGTCATATTACATTTCAAGTTGCTTTATATTTTGTGCAAATTGTTAATCTGGTGAAGATTGGAGTTAATATTTTTATAAGCCAGAAATCTCAAATTTTAAATTATTATAGTAAATACTACACCTAAAACTTTGAATAGGGTCTGCTTTATATACGCTCCATGAGGTGTGATTGGGGACACGAGATCCTCTGCCCACTCCCTGACTCAAGTAAGACTTCCTGTTTCACTGATACTTACTCATTTAGGTGAGATCAGTTCATTTTTCCCCAGAGGAAGCCATTTTCCCAATTTCTTCCTTCAGTCCTGACCGCTCTTCCAAGTTATGCTCTTGAATGGCCAGCTAACCTCTGAACCAGCTTGAGGTGAAACCGGAACCCGGCACCCAGTGTTTGCGGGACTGCAGTCACTCTGCCCCGTCCTAGCCCTGGACCCGCCAGCTTGCCCCTTTTACTCTTCTAGCTCTGCTTCAGAGTTTAGGGTTATAAGGATAAATTTAAAACACAAGTTTGTATTTCTTCATAGTTAATATTAGCAATAAGAAAATGAGCTCTACAAAGGGAAGATGACTTGTCGAAATCTCTCAGTAGAACTGGGATAAAACCCAAGTTTCCTGGTGTTCTTTTCTCTCTTACCAGGAAAGAAAAACAACCAGAAAATCTTTCATTTTACTCCCATTACCTTACTCCTTAGCTTCTCCACAAGCACAATTCTTAGGCAAAGGATAGTCCTTAAAACATTTTTTTAAAAAAGAAAGTGTTTATTGTGAAAAATTTAGAAAATAGAGAGGAGCATGGAAAAGAGATAATCACGTATCATCCCACCATACAGAAAAAAATAGCTGCTAATATTTTAGCATATTTCCTTCCATTGTTTTCCTGATCATGCTCATTGAATCTTTTCCACACATACCACTAATTTCCTTCTTTGAGTATTCTCTTTTGGAAAAAAATACAAAAACCAGAATTAAGAAACATGCAGCTCTAGAGCTAAGCAGTAATGTGACCTTTGACCGAGTGCCTCACTTGCATCCTCAGTTTCCTCCAGGAATTAATTAAGAGCGTGGACTGAGTGGCTTCTGACTCTTCCAGCTCTGTTGAGGTTAACCGCCACGTGGGTAAAGAGTTAGCATAGACGACTGAGTGGTCTCTTGCAATTTAAAATTCAGAGATTGCTATCCATATATTGTAGTGGAAATCTATCCAACTTTGAAAATTAAAGCCTACTAAGGAACATGGCCTTTTTTAAAGAGTCTTATCTATTTATTTACTCCATTTTCTAATCTCTAATTATTTTAGCTACAAGCCCAGCAGAGAAGAACCGTCATCCGAGTCCTCCCATGCAGTGATGGACATCGCTTTGCCCACTGGAATCAATGCAAACACAGACGACTTAAGAGCTGTGAATATTTTTAAAAATATATTATTATGGAATTTTTGGTTTTCTTTACTGCATTATTTTACAAAGATATTTCTCTCAGTCTAGTATGTCGTTTTCATATAATTGCCCAGAATATTGTTTTCAAACCAATGATCTATCTAAATTTTGATTTTTCAGTGAAGTTGTTGCTGGTATAAATGGATTCTTGTGGTGTCCTGAGAAAGGAATTTCAAAGGGCATTTGCATAGAAGTTTGAGTGTAGTGGCAAGATTTATTGGGGTGAAGGGAACTAACACGCTCTCAGGGATGTAGAAGGTGGGCAAGCTCTAGTAGCAACTGCTTTGAGATCCTTGAAGATCTTCCATATATTTTCTTGGTTTTCAGGAAAGAGCAGGCTTTCTTTCAAACTATCCAACTGACCTCCTGGTTTTCCCAGGGTTGTGTTGGGCCTTTCCCCTAACCAATCCCTTTCCTGGATTTTCTCGGGTTTCATGCTCTTATCCAATCTGATTCCCGCCCCCTCGCCCCCAGGTTTTCCTAGGCTGAATTCTACCCTTTTATGTCTTATGTATTTTGGCTCCAATTCACATGCTCCAAAGTCCTGCTGCGTCATCTGGCTTCCACTGTATATGCACTTACCTACCTCTGCACCGTTTTGGATTCTACTGCGTGTGTGCCTAGCAAAGGAATTTCCCTTGCTGTTTTATCCCTCCTTCAGTAATCCCAGCTAATCCCAGCTACTGACTGGTAGCCAATTTTTTCTGCCCACTTTGGGGATTAAGTCCCCTTGGAAGATGATGTGGCAGGCCCCTAGGGATCCTGTGGATGCTGTGGCACCCTAGTAAATCAGGCTTAATGTCCCGTTCAGCTCCCTCGTGAATCAGGTTTAATGTCCAATTCCATTTGCTCCCCTCCTTAACTAACTAGCTACCTACACTAACAGAGTGAGGGCATATATTTCCATGGCACAAAAAACTGTGAGTGCATGTGAGAACATGTTTCCACTTTTTAAAGACAGGGGGCTGCTCTTCAACTTCTTTGATTAGTGGCTAGTATCCCCATGATCTAACATCTCATTGGGTGAAGGCATTTAAACAAAAAGATCACAAAATTAAACTCATGATTTTTTCTTCCCTCCTTTAGCTTGTGGAAAGGGTGGATCAACTATTAACCGATTACCAAATCAAAGATGGACATGTTATCCTGCAACTGAATTCGGTAGGTTCTACCTCCCATTATTCTTTATTCACTATTCAAAATGTACAAGCTAAAATGTTATCAGTCTCTTCTCTCACATAATTCCTTAAATCTTGAATTTGCCAAACAGATTCCTTCAAATGAATTCCTCTGTGTTCGATTTCGGATAGTTGAATTTTTTCAAGTTGGGTTTCTGAATCCTGCTACTTTCACAGTGTATGAATACCACAGACCAGGTAACCAGCTTGACTCTGGAGTTTCTTCAGAGGACTACTTTGCATTCATTACAGAGCCTTTATAAGTCCACTAGACTGTAAATTTTACACATTGCCTCTTCCAGGCTCACTCCTCACAAAGTTCCAACTTGGACATATAAACTACAGTAAGACTTTGAGCAAATCATTTCACCTCTCTGGTCCTCAGTTTCTTTATTTTTAAAATAACTGAACCAGATTGCTCTCAGATTTTAAATTCTTTGTCTCGAGTTTATTTTGTATGCTTATTTTCATTGCACCTCTCCTTTTTAGAGAAGCCCACCTAGTCTCCAACTTCTTAGTCCTCCCTGAATCAACTTCGACTCCATCTGTATTCTCATCAGGTTTTGCAGAGAGCTCTGTCAGGGTAGTTGTTACATTCACATTGCATCGTGGCTGCTTGTATGTCTTTCTCAGCAACCCCAGACCGAATATTTCCATCCATTGTGTACCTGTTATCTAACACAGTGTCGGGTACATGGTGTGTACTGAAAAGTGTTGAATGAATGACCCAAATGTAATCACTCTACCACTTCTGAGAATATTAAGTGATTGGAGAGTTCTCTGGTTCACAAGACAGATAACTCCACTTTGGACAGTTTTAGTTCTTAGAAAATTCCTAGAATGAACCAAACTCTGATACCCATTCATTCTAGTTTTAACTTCTGAAATCACAGAGAAGACACTTAGCCCCTCTTCCCCTTGAGAGATAAAATACATGTGCACACATACACACTTCTTTTCTTCTCCAGTCTAGACAATTACAGTTCTTTTAATAGACTCTCATGTAACATAATTTACTTCCTCTCATTCACGGAAGCACCAGATAGGTTCATTCTAAGAAATGAATGTGGAACAGTAAAATTTTAAGCACAGAAGGGAAGGTCATTTTGAGGATAGAGGGGCCCATGCCAGGACAAACAATTCAAAATTTAACCTCCACGAGCCTTTCATACAAAAACAAAGGGTTTGGAATTGGTGATCTCTAAGACCCCATGGGCAAGATTCATGGGATGATAAATGCCCTGTGTGTTGATCAGGCCCCTCTCCTAACCATGCTTTCATTGCCACAGAAAAAAAGTGCACCATGTTTTACAGCACATCCAATAGCCAACTTCAGAAAGTCTGTGAAGGAGCGACGTGCAAGTGTGTAGAAGGTAAACTTTTTCTTAACGTGTTTTAAAGTTAATCCAGGGCTAATCTCGGGGAAGCTGTGTGACAAACTGTCATCCCTCAGAAGTAGAAGTGTAATCTCAGCAGATTGAAAGCTGATTCCTTGAGCACTGTGAAACTACGTCTCAACAACTCCTGAACAACCCGGTATTTCCTACCTTACAGAGGTGGAGAAACACTGTCCAGATGCCTGTTGGCTACCAGAGGGATAATATGATGTGGACTTACTTGTCACCTGGTCTTTCTTATGTAATAGGACCACAGCCAAAGAGAAGAGGCTCCTCTTTCTTTCCCCATGTCCTCCCCAGTTAGTGAATTCTCCATTCAGTCTTTCCAAATCCAAGGCAGCTTTCTTGGCTCAGAAAAAGACCCAGATCTCACAAATAATCACCTGACTTCATGAGAGTCTGGGTTGGTTTGGTTTTATTTTGTTTTTCCAAATTCTTAATATCTACACATTTCTTGAGTTCTTGTTGCACCATTTTATAACTGTAAATCAGTGAAGTTACCATTTTGTTCCTTCAAGGGACATTTGATTAAATTTAAAATGGGAAATTATCCCCCATTCTTCAATGGAAGCATACACACATTTCTGAAAAACTGACTGTGGGGTGGACTCTCCATTCCAAGAATAAGTCTCACGTTCAAGATTTTGTTTTTATTTGTTTTGCTTTGTTTCTGCTTTATATACTATTTCACTTTATGAAAGAGGGGAAAATAGGTCTTCGGAATCTAGTATTCCTAAGATTATCTTAGTTTGTCTCCTAGTTCATGGGCACTGTGTTTTCTCCCATAGAGAGTGTGCTTCCTTACATTAACCTTTTGCCATTTTTCACAAAATCCAGCTGACTGTGGACAAATGCAGCCAGAATTGGATCTGACAATCTCTACAGATATGAGGAAAAACATATCATGTAAACCAGAGATTGCGTATGGTAAGTTCAAAAGTTCCATGTATAGTTCCATTAAACATGACATTTTGTGAAAACATAATCAGTTAGGAAGATCAATGACTTTATGCTGTGATCATATGGTTACAATAGTCCATATATTCCTTTGAAGGGAAGTACTCTCCGTTTTCAGCATTAACCTGCAAAGTTATTTATCCTTCAACAAGAAATGTGATTTTCATTAAAAACGATGGAAGTGATGTACACACCCAGCCAAGATACTCTACTCCAATAGATCCCATCGAATTAAAGACCCTAAAATATAATTAAAGAGACTTTTTGAGAAGCCACAAAGGTATAAGATTTCACTCAGAACTGTATTCTTCCAGTCAGTGGAGCAGAGGCAGAGACAAAGTTGGTTTTAGGGTTTGGTTTTTAAAGAAAATCTTTAAAAACACAGTAAAATATCGACACTAAATAATTTTAACGTATGTAGAACTTCAGCCCGTGTTAGAAACTTTCCACTTCAAAAGGGATGCCCAAGTGCAGTTGTGGTCTTATCTCCAGTTCCTCAGAGAATTAGCTCCCTTATTTTCTATCCATAGTTTCTAATGTTTATTTCTGGATTTTTTTAAGAGAGAGGGAGAGCACATTGTACACTACCTCAAATCTTTTCTTGATAATCGGGAGGGCGTTATTTACAAATAAGTAAAAAATCAGCACAGTTGATTTGGCGTTACGTGTTTACCAACTGCTTTCATATAGTTTCTCATTGGAGTCCCATAAGACACCTTTGGGGTAATGGAGGATCATCCTTATTGTACCAGTGAAGAAACTGAGGCTCGGGGAAATGAAATAATTTTCTCAAAGCTATGCAGGAAGTAAGTAGTAGAACTAGGAGCCATCCTGGGCTTCAGTATGATTTTCATATATTACATTAAATTCTCTTCATGGAAGTACAGCCATCAGAATGATTTTCGTGTGATTTATAGTCTTTCTTTCCTTTTAATTCATCTTGATTGTTTTTAAAAAACTAAAAAGTTGCCCAACTCAGCCAAGACCCACTGTAGTTTTTAAAACACATCGAGGTCTGAAGAAAATACTATATTATTTTAGCAAACAAAAATTTCATTAAATTCTTCCTTCCATTTTAGAGCTATTTGAACTCTTAACTGTTAAAAATCTATTTAACACAGCAAATAAATGCAAGCTGGAATTAGTTTATTACATTACAAAATAACTCAGTGGGTTTTTCAAGGGACTCTGGGGTTTTACCGGAATAATAGAATAAAGACAAAATAAAATAGTTACCTCTCTCCACCTATGCCCAGAGAAGGTACATTGCTCAAATCCACCAGAAAGCTTTATGAATCTAAAATTCAGAACAGTTTTCATCTATTTTAAGCCACTAATTTCCACAGCCTTTTTTTTTTTTTTGCCACAATGAGTTCATTCATTCATCTATTGTGTCTTTTCTTGAAAGTAATAAACTAAATCCAGATTGCATTTATTCTCTGTGTTAAAATAGGTTTCTGATATCTAGCTAGCTTGCTAGGATCTGAAAAATGGACAAACATTTTAGGTCATTGAGCCCCATCAAAAGCAAAAATAGAAGGGTCTTTTCTCAGGCCACATGGAAGGGATGGGTCCCTTCAAGCCGGTCATTCCAGAACTGAGGTCAAACGCACCGTAGATGCCCGAATGAAGAGAACCAGCATAGGGAGTGGCTCGTGTCAGAGAGCTGCCAATCCAAGCAAAGTCAGAAAACAGAGTCCTGTCAAAAACCAAAGGTCAAAGCCAGTGGAGGGACCCAAGGAACCGGAGCAAGAGAACAATGAGTCCCACAAGGCTCCTGAGTGACCAACAGAGGCCCCCACTGTGGTAATGCAGAGAAGGGAGGGGCTCTTCAAAGCTCCCCGTGGGCCTGCTCTACTAATCTTACAGGGTCAGCATCTGAACTTCCTATCTAACAAAGCCTCATGGTGTCTGTTTTGTGTGTTTCTGTCTTTTAATTTAAATTGTTCTTATCCTAGCCAGCCTGTTCCATAACAGTGGCCAGGGCCAATGATTCTGAGCGGAATGAGTCATTAGAGTGGTGATCAGTAGAAGAGACTGAGAGTATCTGGGAAGGCTTCTTGGAAGAAGAAATAAGATCTGCCTCAGGCTGCCCATAAGAGCTAGCCATGCTTCCTTTCTCATTTGTTTGACGAACTCTGGCCTCCATTGGGCATGACATCAGTGATGCTTAGTATGAACTGTTGTTTTCTTTTTTACCAGCTTATAAAGTCAGTATCACATCCTCCACTGAAGAAAATGTTTTTGTCAAGTACACTGCGACCCTGCTGGATGTCTACAGAGCCGGTGAGAATTCGTTTGTTCGTTTTTCCATGCAACAGAGGCAGAGTGCTCACTGTGTGACAGGTGTTTACCAGACACAGAGGGCACAGCACAGGTAGCACAGTCAGAGTCACTGTCCTCATGCAGTCCGTGCGCCATGTGAGGGGACACACTTTTAAAGAAAGGAAATGGACAGATAATTTGACAGTTACAAAGACAAGACAGCCCTATTTGTAAAGTGTATTAAGAAATATTTGCATATTTTGTTATCTCTTCAGTCTGGGTGTGCGTTCTTAATATATGTAAAATGTCAAGTTATACAAATATCAAAACACCACACACTCAACAATTTACACAGGAACTGTGAACTGCCTAGTTCAAGGACAATAAATTGGTGTTTCTCCTGGAACACAGTGTGCTTAGAGTAGGTGAGGGTATAAATGATAAAAAGGTTAGTGAGTGCTGAAGCCGAGGTTAATTAACTATCCTCTCTTCGGCCGAATATGCTTGAAATTTTCCATAAAAAAAATGTTTTAAAAAATAATGGTCAGGTACCACACAGCCACGCCTAACCGTGCAGGGGTGAACTGGCAAGCAGTGCTGAGGATGTTGGTCACGTGTTGCTGCAACAGGAGGCCATACACTAACCGTGATCAGAAAAGCGTCAGAAAATTAGCCAGAAGTAATATATGTACACTAGAACTTGTATCACCAATGACGTTGCTTGTTTACAGTTACTGGTATATACTGTTTACCAACACGTCCAGAAGTTTTTTCAGGACTTAATAATTAGGACGACTCTGCCAGAGTTTGATACTCAGCAACTCTGTTATTTTTAGCTACCAGCTACTTTTTAATTTTGCTACACAACACATGGTGATTAATATTGTTCAACTGTAGAGTGGTTCTTTTAATTCCTATTACTACAAGAATAATAACAACAAGCAAATATAGAGTGCTTACTTTAGATATAGTTCTAAGCACTTTTCATATATCAGTCCATTTAACCTCACAACAACCCTACAAGGCAGGCTTCATTGTCATGCCCATTTTTCAGATGAGGGAGCTGAACCCTTACACAAAGAGCACAAACCCTTTGTCCGGGGCCACACAAGCCCGAAAGGGGCAGAGCTGGGGTATAACCCAGGCACCCGAGTCTGAAGCCTTAACCACATGGACATCGTTGCTCTTCAGTAGCCATTAGCCTCCCGGTTTGAATTTACACTCACTAATAAAGGGCCGGGAGGGCCTGGGGCGCTCACGAGAGTTTATAGTCGTGACTCTGTAACAGGACCGTGATAAACTTTACTTGTGTGTCTCTCAGGCGAAGCTGCTGCCGAGAAAGACTGTGAAATCACCCTCATTAGAAAGGCAGCCTGCATGAATGCTGACCTGCAGAAAGGAAGGCAGTATTTAGTTATGGGCCAAGAAGCTCTCCAGATCAAACACAATTTCAGCTTCAAGTAAGTCACCGATATTCTGGAGTCCCAGGTCTTCGCTCCAAAATTGAGTGTAATGTATTCTTAAATATACTACCTGCTTCTTATGTGCCCTGCTGTTAACTAACAAACCACTGGGAGAAATAATTGAAATAATACGAGTTTAAAACAAAGAACTATTTAAGAGCATTAGGGCAGCCGAGGGCTCACTGACAAATAAACCGAGTGCCTGGGTGTGAAGACGAATCTGAGGGTGCTCATCCGAACCCCAGTGCCACATCTGCTCACTCAAAAAGTGCTCAGAGTGCTCTGTTTGTAAAGACAAAAATGTTTAAATATGCATTTTATTATCATTTTTAAAAAATAGACATTGAAACAGACGCCATTCCTGCCTTTACTGTGGGAGCCTCACGCAGCTTCATGACCGTCAGGGGCCTGAGGACCTTCCTGCGGGGAGGCCAGTCCCGATGGGCCTGCGGATGGGCCCGGCAGCCTGACCCTGGGGACCTGTCAGCCTGTGCTGGGTGTTAGTGGGCGGGGCTCTCTGTGAGCACTGTCACAGGCTCTTTGTTTTCCTGTTTTCTTGGCAGGTACATCTACCCTTTAGACTCCTCCACCTGGATTGAGTACTGGCCTACAGACACGACATGTCCGTCGTGCCAAGCATTTCTAGCTAATTTAGACGAGTTTGCTGAAGACATCTTTCTAAACGGCTGCGAAAACGCCTGACAAAGTTCATCTGCACGCAGTTTTCACTGTGAACTCCTGTTGCTGAAGTTTCTTTCTTCTTCTTTTTTTTTTTTTTGCAAACATTCACAGCTGGTCTCATTTGGAAAGCTCGCTTTACTTAGAATTAGTGGCACTTGCTTTTACTAAAGAACGATTTTAAGAGCTGTAACTTTCTGAAATAACATGGCCTTGGGGAGCATGGAGACAGATACTCAGTCCAAAGTTATTGGACACCGGAAGCAATAAATTGGACCATCTAAAACCCACCTCGCTGGAATGTTTGCTGGGGACAAAAGAACAGCCCACTGAAACGTAGTATCTTACAAAAACACCGCCTCTGCTTAAAAGAAAATACCCAGGAACAGAAAACTGATCATTAAAGCCTGAGTTTGCTTTCAAAATGTGCAGAAGAGTGTTCATTTGTGCCAGGTTGGCTTCCCCCGCACAGAGACAGGCCAGTTGGGAGGCGGAGAAGGCGGCAGTAGAGACCTGAGAAGGCTGGACCTCAGAGCCCTTTGCAAGCTGAGAAGGTAGGAGAGTTTGTCCTTGCCCTTCCTCTTCTGTTGCCCTTGCCTCAGCCCCTGGGGAGCCCCTCTACTCCCTCCCACCCCCTCCCAGTGCGCATCCGCATATTTGTTTCCCCAGGAGCTCACTCCTGCCAGCAATTGCTCTCCAGGAAGGCAAGCCCAGTGCAGCTGCCTGGCGAAAAGAAACTGCAGTCATCAGGAGACTGCAGTTCTAGTAGGTGTCTGAGCCTCAGTTTGAGCTTTAGAAAGACGATTTGTAACAGGAGGTTCATTTTTAAGTGAGATTTTGCAGCCCATTAGAGCTCTCCCGTATATTCCCATTTAATGTCTCAAACACCTCACAAGGTTCAGGAATTATTACTATCCCCATTTGACAGAGGAGGACATGGGGGCTCAGAAAGAGGAAGCAATTTCCCCAGCCCAGTAAAGGGCAGAGTTGGTGACCACACCTCAAGGCTCCCTGTCAGTCTAAATACTCCCCTCTTCCACGTCACCACGCCATGACCCTGCTTGTCGGGTTTCATTTTCTAAGACTCGGGCAGGACACACTGGGCATTTCTTGTGTAACCAGCCTCACCGAAATAACTCGTAGAAATGTGAAGATAAGCTCTGGCTGTAACAGTAACAGTGATTAAAACACATTCTCTTCTTGAAAAATCTGCATTTTTACCAGTTAGTTAAAACTACAGGAAGCCTTGCAGTTTGCCTTGTTAAGTAATACTAAGATTTTCCATTTCCAGGAACTAAGGGTTCATTATTATTTTTTTAATGTCAAAGCTCACATTGTAGACACTCCCTTGGCAAGAACAACAAACATGTCCAACATGCCCACACACTCTCTGCTCTCAAGGGTTGAAAGCCCCTCCAGAGCAGTCCCGAAGTGTCTCCTGTCACCTTCTTTCTGATGCAGGAGTTGGGGAAGGGGAGCGGACCACTGCAGTGCTCCAGGGGCACCAGGGTCTCCCAACTGTTGGGTTGCCTTCTCTCTGAGCACTGTGGCCAACGGGTCAGGTCGCGGTGGTCTAATTCACAACGCAGCTGAGCTTTCCAGCATCAAAGCAGGCCTTTGTGAGTTAGCCTGGCACCATTTAGAAATCTGCCAGCTCCTCTTCAGCTAATTCCTATGCATTTAAACATACTTCCTCAGGGACACTTTTGTGTCCCTCCAAACAGGCTGGGGCCCCTACTCCACCCTGCACTTCTGTTCCAAGGCACTTGCAGTTATTTACTCAATCATGTATATGTTTAGTGTGCAACTTCCTGGTTCCACTGTAAGCTCCATGTGGGCAAAGTCTGGGTCTGTTCTGTTCACCACTATCTCCTGCACCTGGCACACTGCTGGAAACGTTACAGGGACTCAGTGAGTGTTTGTGGATTCCCCACTGAGTGTGGGCATCAGAAGACCCAAGTTCTAGTCTTGGTTTTGCCCCTGGCAGGGATTTGGGACAAGGCTCTTCATCTCTTTGGTAGCCAATAAAACAAGGGAGTTGGACACTCTGATATTTCTTTTCTCGATAGCTCGAAGAAGATATTTTATAATCTTATGTTGTTTGAAACAGAAAACAAAACCGCATGGCCTATACGCATCCAAATGTTGGGTATGGATTTCTTTCTGTAAGTGTGAAGGGAGCTCAGAGACGTGAGGGACTGAGTGAGTCGGAGATGCTCCAGGAGGTTTCCTGAAGAAAGATGAGTGGGATTTGGGCACAAGAGTCTTTGCGGTTAAAGGGAAAAGCACAAGGCAGGTTTCTATTGGGGATAAGGAGGATGACTTAGGTGGTACAGATGAACACTGTTCATTATTTTAAATTTTTATTTATTGATTTTTAGGGAGAGAAAGAGAAACATCGATTTGTTGTTCCACTTATGCATTCATTTGTTGCCTCTTGTATGAGCCCTGACCGGGGACCGAACCTGTGACCTTGGTGTATCAGAATGACACTCCAACCAACTGAGCCATCCAGCCAGGGCACTATGGTTATTTCAATATGTATAGACAGTTCCTGACTCAGGGTGGTCTGACTTAGGATTTTTCAACTTTACAGTGGTGCAAAAGTGATGCTTCAAATGCTGATCTCGTCCCAGCCTGGTGATATGTGGTGTAATACTTTCTCATGATGCTGGACAGCAGCAGCCCGCCGCAGCTCTGTTGGCCGTGTGATCGATCACACGGGGAACTGGCGCTGTGCAGTGCGCTGTGTTGTCTGAGCTTGTTGGATATTGTGTTCTGAGCGCGGTTAAGATAGGCTAGGCTAAGCAAGCCATGATTTCAGCAGATTAGGTATATTAAATTTTTGACTTACAATATTTTCAACTTATGATGGGTTTATTGAGACCACCCAATTGTAAATCAAGGAGCATCCGTATTTGAAAAACTGTAAGTAGCGCATAAAAACGAAGATATACAATTTTCTTTTAAAATAATTTTATTTGTTAAAAAGTAAGTCTATGTGAGTAAGTAAAAGTACAGGTTGTTCTTAGGGCAAAAATCATGAGGTTGGCATGCATGTGATTGAAGTTCAGGAAACCCAGCTTTGTGAACATGTGGAACTGACAGTGAGCCCGGTTGAGACCGGCAGCCTCACTCTCTGTTTCTCAGTGAGGGGCCCTGCGCCAGTCAGTCTCACTTTCCAGCCCCTGTCATGCTAAGGCACTTAGCAATGTTCAACAGACATGCATCGATAGGTCATTGTAAGCCAGACCCAATTCTAGATGATTGGTTCCTAGATCCTTGCCCTGCGGAATTTAGATTCCAGCTGAAAGAGACATGCACTGAACAGTAAAGATAATAATTAGGGGATTGACCTTGACTTTTAGAAGGTGATCAGAGCTATAGGAAAAAAGAAAATGTAAAGCAAAGAAAGGGAGATTGGGAGTGGTCGAGGGAGGGGTTACATTTTTAAACAGGGTGGTCAGGTCAGGTGGGCTTCAATGAGAAGATGAGATTCGAGCAAGGACTTGAAGGCAGCAAAAGAGTGAGCCCTGTGGCTATCGAAGGGACAAGTGTTCCAGGCACAGGGAGTACCTGGTGTCCAAGACAAAAGCAGGAGATGTCTGGTGTGTTACAGGAAAGGCGAGGAGGCTGTGCAGCAGGTGCCCAGTGGGCAAAGGGAAAGGTAGGTAAGATGAGACCAGAGAGGCTACCGGGACCAGGTGACGCAGGTCATGGAAGGGGTGTCGCTGGCGTTGCTCAGAGGGAAGGGGGAGCCACTGCAAGGTTTTGAGCAGAGGAGACCCAGGGTCTGTGTCACCTTTTAAAAGGATTACTTTAACTGCTACATTGCAAATAAAGCAGGGCAGCAACAGACCATTCAGGAGGCTACTGCAGTAAACCAGGCAAGAGAGGACGGTAACTGAACAATTCGAGTGTACGGACTCTGCAGGGAAAGAGAACACACGCCGCGAAGACCATGAGCTCCCCGTACAAGGGTGTGAGAAAGGACTTAACTGCGATATTTTAGGGAGGGCTCAAGGAAGTGGGGCTTTGCTCTGGACTGAGTGCTGTCAGGACGCAGGGCTAGTCCTATGAGTATCTTAATTCTCGTCCAGCCAGAAGGAAAAGAAGCAGCAGTCACTCCTCACATTAGGCAGGAAAGGGAGATGTTTGGTCACTTTTGTGGTTCGGATAATGTTCTTGTTTTATTCTCTTCTCAGACATGATTATGGAGAACTTTTTTGTGTTTTGGGTTTATTTTTGGTCTTGATTCATCTTTTTTTAATGTTGGTGTTCTGTGACATCAGACACAGAGAACACCACAGCCTGGGTCTGAGTGCCAGGCCGGCTCCTGGGGACACCAAGGCCCAGCTCCCGCTCTAGCTGCCAGCTGTCAAGGGCTGCTCTTCCCTTTCTCACACCCATTTTTCTAGAAAATGCACCGATGCACACAATGCACAGACTTGCATACTCTTTCCGAGGCCGCCCCGAAAGCCCACGTAGGACCACAGGACTGAAAACACCTGCCTCAAGAGCTGGGAATCCAGCAGCCAAATCTGGGAGACGCTCGGAGACACAAAGCATCCAGATCGTGTTTCCAGGGGCTTTTCCCACTCCCCAAAACTGTTAAATATTAGGTATCCAGATCGATTCTACATATTTAATGCGATGTGAGAAAACTGTTGCCAGGGCCATGATCTTTAACTTTGATCGGGAGATTAAAGTTTTCCTGCAGGCCTCTGTCTGAATCAGAAAGAAGGGAAGAAAGGAAGTGAGGAGGGAGAGAGGGTGGAGGAGAAGAAAAGAGGGAAGGGGATGGCGGAAGGAAGGGGGTTTAGTTTTAAGACAAGACGAGAACTCCATTTCTAAGAACCTTCTGGATTCTTGTCAGCTGGCAGGTCCCCCACCCTGACAGACACGTGAGCAGAGATGCATCTGTTCCTCCGAACACAGGGTCTACTCTCTCACTGTGCCCATCATTGTAATCAGATAGTGTGTGTATTACATCCACCGTGGTGAATTATGTAACCCTAAAATATCCAGACCAGGAAGAATCTAGAGCTCAGCTCATCCAGTTCCTTCAGTTTCACCCCGAGAAGCCGTGTGCCGGGGGTCCCAGCGCTGACAGGTGCAAGGGCCGGGACACTAGCCCGAGACTTCCCACAACCCAGTGTTCTTCCTACCACGCAAATGAGTGGAGGTTTCAGAGAAACTGATTTGGGCTTCCTGTAAAGTAGCATTGTCTTACGGCCAGAGCCATTCAAAGATAGAATAGGCCCCCCAGGAGGGCCCACATTCCCTGTCACCACCCCCTTCCAGAAATGTTGCAGGAGCCATTCCAGGTGGAAGGCTAGCCTCCATGATGCCCGATGTCCCTTCAGCTCTGAGAGGCCATTAATAGATCACACATATAAAATGGTGAGCACAGTGCCTGGTGTGATAAATACAGCTTGTGGTTGGTGATAGAACACATCCCTGGCTCACAATAAGTGATGAATTCAAAACTTCCTGCCTGGCATGGTCTGGTTGCACTTTGTGGAATAGCTTGTCGACATGTCACACCCACCCTGTGGTGATTGTCACCGTCCTTACCTCTAGGAAGGAAGCAGCTGAGACCCCGGGAGGCCGAGTTCCATACCTTCACCAGAAGCAGGGTGTCTTTGGGGCTCTGGGGCCCATGCTCCCGGACAGCCTTCTCACAGGCTGGCGGGTAGTAACTGTCGTGTGATCTCGGCAAAGACGCTGCCTCTCGGGGCTTCAGCGTCCCCACAGTCCAACAAGCGTGTTTCATTACATGGCCTCTAAGCTGTCCCCCGTGCTAGGGCACCAGGTGAGGCAGAGTGAGGCAGGCGGGGGCTTGGGGTCCAGGGCACCGCGGCAGTGGGAACGCTGGCAGTGGTGTAGAAACAAAGGAGGTGGCACAGAGATGAATAGATTTGCAAGTCGCGTCCTCAGATCACGTTCTACATCAATACAACACAATTCGTAGAACTCAGTTGACAGGTTCTCCTACTTCCTCTCAAAGGACTTCAGTTTGCCAGTTGAGTTGACGTTTTTTTCCCATGTGAACCTCCTACTTAGACTCAAAATACGGAAGTTTAAAGATCCCCTAGAGATCATCTAATCAACCTCCCCCGCCATGTCACAGATGAGGATATAGGCCGGGAAGAAGCAGGGACTCTCCAAGGGTCCCAGAGGGGAGTCAGGGCTGGAACCAGGGTGCCAGGCTCCCCTTTCCCAGTGTCTCCTCCTACCAGCTGGGCCAAACGGGCAAGCAGAGAACGGAGCCCCATGGGGTCCTGGGCTCACATCTCTTGCAGATGAGATGAGAAATCTGACCTGGCCTGGAAAGAGGGTTTTTTGTTTGGCTGGAGTTTTGGTTATTGGGTGTGTGTGTGTGTGTGTGTGTGTGTGTGTGTGTGTGTTTTCTGTTGGTGTTGTCAGGGGTAGATGGAAGACGAGTTGATACTGACGAAAGCAAGAGAAATTGGAGCTGGAGAAAGAATTATTTGGTTTAATCAATTTTTTCCAAATAGAAAATCTTTAGGAAATTAGAGCCAAGAGCGAACTCTAGTTCTCTGAGCGCAGAGAACAAGAAAGGAGGTCTGCCCCGAGTAGGAAGAGAAGAAGGAAAGGCGGTTTCCTGGGTCTGCGGGGGCTTGGGCAGGGCGAGTCGTCACTCACGCTCTTCTTGCCATCTCCTCTCGCCGCTAAAGGCAAGAGGCAGCACAGCGGCCTGTTCCTTGACATGCTGCGTGTGAAAGTTAAAACGCCCCTGGATTTGGCTACGGTGTGTTTGTGTGTGTGAGAGAGACAGAGGCAGAGAAAGGAGCTATTACTATGGGGAAATGATATGGCGAAGAGTAAGAGCTCACCTCATTGTGAGCTTGGGGAAGGTCCTGAGCGTCCTCAAGCCTTGCAGTTTGCCCCTCTGTAAAGTAAGAGTAGTATTATTGGCCTTGAAGGCTGGTGGGGATTAGAAATACCGCCTGTGTGCCAGCTCAGGTGGCAGCCAATGGCAGCAAGCAGGCCATGAGGTCTGTCACTCTCATAGCTCTCTGGGCCTCAGTTCTCTCCTTGGGAAATGAGCTAATACATTCTCCTGGTAAGTTGAGCTAATACTGGCTCAACTTATTGAGTTGTTGCAAGATGAAATAAGAGCAAACAAATGAAAGAACTTTTAAACTGTGGAATTTTGAACAAATATGGAAATAGCATTCCTAATCAAAAGCATCTTTGTGCTAAGATACCACAGGCGGAGACCTGATGCTCTCTTAAAAGACTGGGAAAGAATCCACTGTCTTACAAAGCAGTCTCCTCCGATGCCTCAGATGTGCCTGTCGGAGCTTCACTGCGTTCGTCCTGGAGGCTGTCGGGCTTAGAACAGTGCTGCACAGAGTGCCGTCTCTGCCCAGCACCGCCCCATGCCCTGGGAGCTGTTAGAAATGCCAATTCTCAGGCCTCACCTCCTCCTCACTGCTGAATCAGAAACTCTGGGAGAACAGCCCAGAGATCTATATTTGCAGAGGATCTCAAGGAAAATCACAGACACATTAAAGTTTAAGAAGTATTGTTTTTAAGTAACACTTTTTTTTCAGTTACAGTTGACACACAATATTAATTAGTTTCAGCTGCACAACACAGTGAGTTGACACTCACATAACTTGTGAAGCGATCGCCCCCAAAAATCCAGTACCCATCTGACACCATACCTAGTTATCACAGTGTCATTGACTGCATTCCCTGTGCTGTGCTCAGCGGGTGAAAGGGGTGAAGGGACTGAGAAATACAAATCGGTAATTATAGAATAGTCATGGGAATGTAAAGAAGTATTGTTTTAGAACTCGTGAAAATGCAGGTTTTGAATTTGCAGGTCTGGGGTGGCCCAAGATTCTGCATCTCCCAGGTGAGGCCTGCTGTCCAGGTGTTGGACCCCCAAGGTCAGAGAGTGTCCTGCAAAGTCAAGGAGCCTTACGTGAAGGAAAGCGGCCCCTTAGCAGCCATCCCTTCTGCTGAGAGTGGTGGTGCCTAAGGCCTTTCAGGAACAGGTGGCAGAAAAGGCTAAGGAATTCTGGGACAAAAGAGACACAGGCGACAAGCAGAGTCTTAAGAAAAAAGAGATCGGAAGGTGCAAAGGGAAAAACAGACTGACTTTGCAGAACGCGCCCAGGGCAGGTCTGGGCACGAGGTAATATCCATTCACTCACTGAGGTCCATCTGTGTGTTAGGTACTATTCTGTGTTATTCATATTCACCCACTCACTCAATCCACAAAACAACCCAGTGAGCTTGCTGCTATTATCCCCATTTTACAGAGGAGTAAACTGAGGAACGGAGTTAATTGCCCAAGGTCACTCAGCTGGTAAGTGGTGGAGCCGGGATTTAGAACGCAGGCAGCCTGACTCATTAGTGCTAGCCTGTTCTGTCTCCAGTGCAGCCTCTGTCCTGCAGGAAGCTTGCAGTCCAGTGAGACATATGGGCTTGGACCAATGGCCAACACTTGGTGATGCCAGTTATGTGCCAGGCATTATGCTGAGCACCTTACATGCATTCACTTCTTTAGCTCTTACAGCAATCCTAAGAGACGGGCAGGGCACTGCTGACTGGGCCTGCCTGTATGCACAACTGCCTAAAACGGGCCTCTCTGTTCCTGGAGGCTTGTGACAGAGGTGCTCGAATTGCCCCATGTTCCAAACTCCATGTCCTGAGCAGAAAAGCTCCAATCCAGAAATGGCCTCTCCAAAGGGGCCTCAGGACCCAAGCCATACTTTGGGTCCTCGGCTTCTACCCCCTCCCCACTTCTTCTTTAGCAAGAATGCTCTAAAGAGCAGGTGAACTTGGGTCAACTCTATAGCCAGACCCAAGTTCGTGCCACAGAAGGGTCCCCCTGCGTGCACTGCCCCAGGCCGGCCTGTGAGGCCAGGCTATTGCTCATCCTGACAGGCACTGGCATGAGGGGCCTGCTAAGTAGGTTGGTCACTGCCGCTGCTGTTGAGTGCCCTGGCCCGCCACCCTCCCTTCTGCCCCAGGCCCTCCCTCCCTCTCCTACAAACCGGAAATCATTGCCCCCGCACTTGGGCTTCAAAAGGTTGCCTGACAAATGAAAACTGACCTGACCCCTTTGCAAAGTGATTTGACAGTAGATTTCAAGAGCCAAAATATGTCTCCATCCCTTCTCCTTCTCCTGTCGAATTATTCACGTCAAGTGAATTCCCAAAAGGGAAAGAAAAGTTTGTACACAAAGATCTTCTGTGCAGGCGTAATTATTCACTCCATAAATGTTTATCGAGTTGCTCCTGTGTGCCAGACACAGTGCTAGGTGGCATAATCAAGCTTGGCGAGGCCCTGCCCTCCTGGGGATTGTATCATAATTGGAGAGAAAGACAATAAAAATCCACATAAATGAGAAAAGTAATATATTTACTAAATTCAATGCAGAAAATTAAAGGTCTGTGATAGAGAACTGGGTGGCTGCTCTAGAGTGGGTGGTTAGGGGAAGTCTGTCAAATGTCACTAAATAAGATGACATTGAAGCTGAGATTCTCATGACAAGAAGGGGCAGCCATATGAAGGCCCAGAGAGAACCTTCCAGAAAGGGAGGCCCATGGCCCAGGCAACTGCAAGGTTGGCATGGCTCGGTCACAGAAAGCAAGTGATGGGAAACCAGGTCGGGGGGATGGGAGGTGCCATATCCATTTTGTAAGCACAGGCGAGATGTTTGACTGTTATCCAGGAGAGAGTACTAAGCAAGGGTGTGAGAAGGGGGCAGGGAGACAAGTTAGGAACTTTTGCAGCTGTCCCGGTGGAAGGCGGTGGTTGAACTAGGGAGGGAGAGAAGCAGGTGAAGAGAAATGGATGGGTTCGGAAGTTTTTGGAGGTAGGACTGAAGGGTTTGCTGAAGGCCAGTGTGGAAGTGATGAAGGCAGAGGAATCAAGGATTACTCATGGATTCTCCACCTGAGCTACTTCAGGTGCTATTTATACGGCTGGGGAAGACAGGAGAGGGTGCAAATTTAGGACAATGAGGAGGACAGATGTCATGGGTTGAACAGGGGCCCCCCACAAGACAGGTTGAAATCCTAACCCAGCACCTCAGAACGTGACCTGATTTGGAAATAGGTTGTTGCCGGTATAATCAGTCAAGGTGAGCTGAGCTCACACTGGAGTAGGATGGGCCTTTACTCCAGTATGACTGGTGTCCTTATAAAGAGGGAGATTTGGACACACAGACAGAGGTGCACAGGAAGGAGAGCTCCATGGGAAGACACGGACACTCGAGGGAAGCCAGCCGCGTGAAGGTGGGCAGACTGGAGCGACGTGGCAACAAGGTTAGGGGCACCAAGGGTCGCCAGCCATCGCCAGAGGCTGCCAGACAGGCCTGGGAGAGGTTCTCCCCCAGAGCTTCAGAAGGAACCAGTCCTCCTGACACCCGGATTTCAGACCTCTGTCGTCTCCAGAACTGTGAGAGAATGGATTTCTTTTGTTTCAAGCCTTCCAACTTGAGGTCCTTTGTTATGGTAGCATTAGGAATCTAGTAGGGAAGAGAATAAGGATTTCTGTGGGGCCTTGTTATGTTTGAGGAAATCTTTAGACATCCATGTGGAGAGATCAGGTCACAACCAGATATATGAGTCTAGAATTCTATTCTATTATAAAGTAATGCACTGTGGTTTATCAAAGTACTTTATGTGATATATGAAATCTGTCATATAAAGTGATGGCCTAAAGGGAAAAATCATCACATAAATAATGGTACACACATTGCATGAAATAGTGCGCTGCCTCTAAACAGAATCATTATTTAAAAAAACTAGGTAGCAACCTGGAAAATGCTTATGATAAGTGCTCTCTCTCTCTCTCTCTCTCTCTCTCTCTCTCTCACACACACACACACACACACACACACACACACACACACACACACACAGAGCCAGTGATTGCCACTGTGTGATAACTGCAAGGCCCTGAGATGGCAGAGTAAAGAAGCAATCAGCGCAAGAGGAATCAAGCAAGGAGGACTTCTTGGAAGAGCTGACCTTTGCCAAAGGCGTGCACAGCCTGGGGCAGACTCCTTACCATCGGCATTGTGGCAGCATAAAGGGGTGGTAGACCCAGTAACACCTCCAAAGAGTCGTGCTCTGTGACCACACCTGCACTGGAGCGCTCACCGCACACAGAGAGTTCCGATTGCTTATCTGTGTCTCTGTCGCACTGTGAGCTCGTTGAGGACAGGGATCGTTCTTCTCTGTATCCTTAAGCACAAGACTTGGCACAGGGGAGATGTGAATTCAAGTCTGTTCCATTTAATAGAAAACAGAATCGGAACTTGATTGTCATGCAGGACCTAGCAGTAAAGGCACAGTGATACCGAGTTCATCGACCTTCGGGCATGAGGCCCCTTAAAATGCCTGGGAGATAGGGATCTGCAGCCGAAGCACAGCTGAACGTTCAGGTGATGGTTAAGTTGTTTTCCGTGAGGGGAGCCCCGGGACTTCATGCTCTGGAAGAGCTGATGGAAGCAAATACCAGCAATTAGGAGAGTGCAGTGGAAGGAGACACCCTTTTTACAACAGCAGTTAGAATCAATACCCTGAGTCAATTAGACTCACAGTGCACAATCATGAGTTAACTTTGTTTTGTCTCCCAAACCCCTATAAACATTTATTCAGAGGAGAGGGAGGGAAGTCCTTTCTCTGCCCGTTAATGAAAACTCCCGCTACAGCTTTTCTGACCACCGTTAGGAAAGAACAAGTCCTGTGCTCACTTCAGGCACCAAACTCTATTCCTAAATTACATGCTCAGTCCCCCAAAAAAGAAAAGTTCCAAATTTGATTTAAAGTTCAAATTTTTCTCCCACCCAGTGCTTGCTGCAGGCGGGACCCCCATAGCTGGGGACAGGGATATGGATAGCTGCTTCCTTCTTTCCCCACACCCTCCTCCCCAGTTCGCTGGCTGTGACCTCTGACCTCTCCAGGGCTAGTGGGGTGGATGGGGTATTGAGGAGAGGCAGAAGAAAGGGGAGCAGAAGAGCTCCTGCCTGGCCAGTGCTCTTGTAAGGAGGCTTTAAAGATGACTCTGTGTGTGGAACATGCACGGAATTTTCACGATGCCCCTGAGCTCTGAGGACCTCTCACCCTCATGTGGGCGCCACACCACCTTGTACCCCATTGTTCACTTCTTCTGCAGCCCTAGGAAGTCAGTGGTCCCTTCAGTGTTCCCCCCACCCACCCCCGAACAGACCTAAGAGCCCTTCACATCAGCTCTTCCCGTACATGGCCCACTTCTAGTCCACGGGAAGAATGTCCTGCGCCCAAACCAGCTCTGGGTGCTCAGGCTGACCCCAAACAGTGCCACCTGTCCTTTGCCATGTTTGTCTAAGATGGCCCCCATCTCTCATCCTCTGGATTTCTCTGGTGGCTGTCAGATACCAGTCTACTGTGTCTCCCCATCTCAGACTGCCATAGACATGTGCTCAGCTCTCTAAGTGACTCTACAAAGCCCCTCTCTCTTGACTTGAGAAGGGGATACACACAGCAGCTCTTTCCATCCACATCTTTGTTCAACCCGGATCTCCTAATGGCACAGCTGGGGTTTCAGGTCTCTTTCTATAGTGCCATCCTGCTCAGCAGTGTAAAGGGTGGGCACACACACACACACACACACCCGCATAGGGGAATCAAAGATGGATCCCAGGGGAACTAGAACACGCATCTCTAAGGTTAGCTAGCACAAGGCAGGATGGTTCCCATCGGGCACAGTGGAGAAGGCTCCATGGGCAAGGTGACCTCTGAGCAGGGCCTTGAAGAATGACTAAGAAATGGATAAGCTGCAAAGCCATCTTTTCAGAAACAGGAAATAATGTGAGCAAATGCCCAGCACTGGGAATGAAGGGAGGCACACAGAGACCCCTGGGAGGCCCGTTTAAATGAGACAAGTAGACAAGAAGGCCAAGCCAGACCCAAAAAGCAGAACAAGAGAAGGGGGTGGATTTTTTTCCTGCAGGAAGTGAGAAGTTTTGAAGGTTTTGAAGAGGGAACGGAGGATAGTTTGAGAAGGGCAGCGACTAATTCTTAGTGAAATGTGTTCTTCATTCCCTTGTGTCATTAACCAGAACATCATTAAGAAGAAAAACAGAACAAAAACCTTCCAGGACCTGCTTTCTTTTCCAGGAAAACCCTTGCCCTTTGGAACCTCCCACGAGTTCAGTTTATAAAGACATCCAATCCTGTTTTTACTAGGAGTGAAGGGGCTTTGGAACAGCTGCCAGTCCCAGGACCCTCCTCCCAGCTCTGGGGCTCTCAGCTTCAAGCCTGATGGGGCTGCTTGACCCATCTGCCCTTAGCCCCCAGCGCAGTCCCTGGAAGAGGCCGGGGACAGGGGCTTCCCTTTCTGAGTAGAAGGACCATAAAAACCTTGCCCCCGTGAGCCCAGCCACCAAGGCTCCACCCTGCACCTACCAGAGCCAAGTGGGAAAAATCCAGCAGGCCGCAAAGCCAAGAGCACAGCAGGTTGGATTCCAGTCTCCACTCTCTCCCTTCCCTTTCTGATCTTGAGACCTCACTCAGCCTCTGTGTCTTAATCTGTAAAATGGAAACAAAGCCACCTACCTCACAAGGTTGCTGTGAAGATTAAATGGGAGAGAATTTGCAAGCCTAGCTAGCACATAGCAGATGCTCAGTAACTATCCCTCCCACTTCTCCCAACATCTCTCTGTGTCTCAGTTTCCTTGCCTATTAACTGTGGTGGGGATTCAAGGACAAAGTTAAACCTGATAGAACTCCTAAGCCTCTGCCATCTGCCCCACACAGAGGCCCTGGGGAGAGCAGAGGGCCTTTCTTGGCCATGTCTGAGCTCTAGAAGCTGTTTCTTCTTTTACTATTTTCAGCAATGAAAAGAAAAAAACCACAAAGCCTGGCACATACTTGGCATGAGCCCACCCCCCATCTGACTCAATTTCCCTATTTTTAAAGCTGTTGAGTCTGAGACAGGTCCCGTTCTCCTTCCCCCACCCCTCACAACTGTCCACTAGGTTGAGAAGATGGCGCCCAGCAGAGGGCGCTCTGAGTATAACCTCCAGGCCAAGGCCCTGGGGGAAAGGCACCAGGCCAAGGAAAATTCTAGTGGAAAAAACGAAGGATCCAGGTTTATGAGTCCCAGACTTTGAAAAACAAAACTGCTGAGCTGTCTCCTGAGTTAGGGAAAAAGAACACCACAGCCGCCTCGAGATTTCCAGGAAACAATTTGTGAAGGCTTTGGGCAAGACTGGTGGGGGGACTTGCTGGGGCCCAGATGGGTCTGATGCCCCGGGAGGTGGGGGGTGGGCAAGGGTGGTATGCCTGTGGGAACATGAGCAGTCATAGGGTGTTCTTGGGCATGGTGGGGCGGTGTGCCTGTGTGGGAGTCGGTTTGTGCCTACGCACAATCCCTCAAGCATCGAGCACCTTCTATGTCCTGCTGGGCACAGTGCTAGGTGATGGGGATGCAGCAGCAAATGAGTCTCTGAACTCAGAGCCGAGTTCAGTGAGGGAGGCAAATTGGCAGGCATTTCTGCTCACAGGGCAGGCGTCTGGGAGGCGGTTTGTGTGACCATTCAGAGCGCTGGCTTTGCAGCCAAGGGCTGCAAGTCTACACGACTGTGGAGATCTCCAGCACAGAGTCCCCTTAGCTGGAAAGTGAATATATTACAATGCCATCCCAGGAGACAACGTGTGCGCAACTGTCCAGTGACTGGTCTCTGTTATGTGCACTCAGGGTCTGCACCGGGATAAACACATACTTTGGGCAGAGTCCGCTTGAGCGACATGCGGGGCGTTGGCCCATCTGCTCAGGTTGTTTGAGTGGCGAGCTGGGCTCTGTCAGGGGGTGCAGACAGTTGTCCACAGACCCGGTGTGTGGGGATGATTGTTTGGTTTGAGTTTGGGATTATTTTTGGCTCAGAGTGTTCTAAAAATCAAGACATTTCTCATAAAAATCCTGATTTCCAGTTTCTCTTGAAACTTTGGAGGATCTGGCTGTCCTGCAAGCATTTTGCATGTGTGTGCCTGCATGTCACGGTCTCTGCTGCGCACTGATGTGTCCTTCCCAGGAGCACCCTCTCTCCTGGCCAGTGTCCAGGTCTGTCTTTGGAGGAGTGCCAAGGTGGCTTGGGAGGGCTCATGTGCAGACATGTTTTCCGTGAAAGGAGAAGCAGGACCAGGCAGGAGCGGGTGCCAGGGCCCCAGCCTCCCTAGGCCGCTCCAGTTTCAGTGATCACGGAGGCCAGGGAGAGCCGTGGGCCTTACCCCGGTCTCTCCGGCCGATGGGCTGGACCCTGGTTACAGAAGACAGAAACCAAGAATGGCAGCTAGAGAGAATGGCTTTTTTGTCCATCAGATTTTACATTTTAAACTTCCTCAATTATAGTTCCAAAATGATGAAGGCAATGATCTCCCAAGAAACTGTTGCTAGCTGTATATACCATGGTTCTTTTAAAAATGAGCAAATTGACTCATGGTAGAAGCTAAAAATGTGTTTGTTAGAGACATTTTGGGAACCCACAGAGGTGAAAGGTGGAAATGATATTTTCCTGGATCCTCTTAAGATGACAAATCGGTCTCTCTTAATAGGTATTTACTGTGCCCCCCTCGATCCCACATCGCTGGTGTACAAGATGCAGGCTAGACACGAGGCACCTACAAACACAAATATGCCCTGTCTCAGGCCCTTCTGTGGAGAAATGGAGAGATAGCCAAAGAAATGTGAATGCAGGAACAGAAAAGGATAGGGTATTATTGAGACGTTTTGGGACAAGACAGCACCAGAACATAGAAGAGGCCTCCGGACGCCCGACCTCCTGTGTAAGCTCATACCTCTCCCTGGGCCCACTTCCCATTTTGTTAGAGGGGATGTCAAGAGACTAGTGAGCACCAGCCCTGCTCTCAGCCTTCTCTGCCCCCAGCACGGGCATTCTCGGAGGCACCACAGGCTGCCACTCAGTTCTCAGCCTCTAACTCTCCACACCACATTCTTGCTTTCAAGTCCTGCCTTGTGCTGGGAATTCATCCTGCCTGAGCCCTGAAAAAAAAAAATCAGAAGAGTGCTTCACATTCTTTTTCTTGGGGGTAAAAATAATGTCTGGAGTCCCCAAAGACCAGGGCATCTAGTGGAAGCTCCCAGCATGTAATTAAGGTTCCTGGTGCAGGTGAGGAGAGCAGCCCCTAGACAGGTGAGAGAGTTGTGCCCCCTCCAGAGCTCCAGGGTCTGCGTGGGTACAGGGTTTGCCCTGAGGGATTCCTTTGAGGTCACTCTCCCACTTTGCAGATCAGAAACATGCCACACCAGAATGGGAGGGACTTTCCTGCAGTCCCCAGCAAAGCAGGCAGACGTCCGGATGCCTGAGGAAGAGCTCTCCCACTCCCTGATTTTCTCTCTCAGGCTGTGTCCTCGGGATGGGATAGGGACCACCAGGCTGCACCTGTGCCCCCCGCAGATGGTGACTGCTGCTGAGCCGGAAGATTGAGTTATTCTCATTCTGCACCAGCCCAGAGCCCAGGAAACCCGACTTCACAAAGGTAAGTGTGAGAGAACGGTAACTCCATAGCCCAGCAAAGGGCCTTGGAGGCCTGGCATGTCCGCCTTCGGGAAAGCTTGTAGGGCCAAAGTCCGTGAAAGTAGGAATCCGACCCACAGCTGCACCAATCTCAGAACAAGGCGCTGGGTAGCCAGCTATGGCAAAGAGAAGCAGCAGGTTGGCTGGTATTAATCCAAAAATATTTGCCTTGCTCATTTTTGGCATCTTAGGAGTATCTCTTATCAAAAGCTCTGTCTGCCAAGCAATTCGCCTGGACCACGTCATCATCCCTGTGAGTATCATGGGTGCTCTCATGCTATGTTGAAATCCCCATTGCACTTTCAAAGGGGCCAGCCCCACAAATAACTGGAAAAACCCTAGGGGCAGTTCTAGAGCCTGCAATTCAAAAACCCTCAGGGTGCTTTGTTTCTGTCCTTAAAATCTGGAAACCTGTTGAGATAGGGAAAATCACCAGCCATAGAAACTCCCTTGAACAAACAACCCCAGATTTCTTTTCAAATTTTTGTTACAATGCTATTTCTAACTTTATAACACCCTCAAAAAGGCCAGGCCAAAGATGCTTAATAAATGTTTTCTGATGGCAGTGAAATTATCATTAACTATTGTTAATGTAAGTAAAAATGTTCATGGGTAATCTCTTCCATATTAGTCATTCATTGAACAAACGTTTATTGAATGCCTCCTATGTGCCTCGCACGGAGCTACTCAGGGGAAACAATAAGGAAGAATGAGGGCACAGCTTTACTTTAGCAACTTTAATTCATTTAATTTCCCATCTTCATATAATTCACATATTCTAGAGGGGGTAAAAAAAGACCGTGAATAGGTGCATTTTGTAAATTGCTAGTTATAAGTGTAGTAAAAACCAAGATAAAGATTAACAGAAGGAAACCTGGGGCATTTTTAATCGTCAGCAAAGCAGAAAATTCAGAGTGTAGGCTGTGGTTTTTACAGTATCGTTTGGGGTGCTGCTTTGTTTCGTTGTTGATATTAGCTGTATGTAAGTCACCGCAGGGAGGTATTGAATTTGGGTTGATGAACCCAGCACCATTTGGTCTTCTAATCTACTAGGTGACTGATAACCAGTAGTCATCTGTTTAATTAAATTTCCTGCTTCAGGAATCAGAAGTTATCAGAGGAGATTAAGATGATGCCAACAGGAAAGCTCTTCACTAGTTGTTTTTACTAAGCCTAAGCCATGGATACGACGGGGAAAAGGCACGATGCTGGCAACGAGTGGAAGGAATATAGGGCAACTTTGGGTTTTTATAAGCAGAGGGAGTAACAGCCCATTCTGGACTCCACAGTTTAAGGGGTGCTGACAGACGGGAGCATGGCCGTCAGCAGGGTGCACTCACTGGGCTCATTCACGTCTAGGACGTAGTAGTCACGAGGCTAAGGGCCCTGTCCACCTCATTCTCAGCTATCATCTGGGGGCTTGCTCGTGGTCGAACACATTGAAAGCCTTCGCAACAACTACGTGGGGGGTGAAGTCAATGAAAATGTCTGCAGGGGCAGTGACCCACCATCCTTCCCTTCCCCCCTCCACGGAGCCTATCTCCCCCCACACTGAATTCTCAATTTCCTTATCCTCTCCAGCCTGCCCTCGGAGAAGACTCTCCTCCTGACACTTACCCCCAAGTGTGGGCACAACAACTGGGCTCCTCTCCTCTCCTCTGCTCTCCCTGAAGGAGATGGTGATCTGTCTCTTGTTAAAGAAATGTCAAGAATTAAGAGGCTGGAGACTAGGCTGGGGTATTGGCTGGGATGGGAGTTGGGTGGCCCCCTTCCTGCACCCCAGGCCTGGATTTTGTTAAGCTGAGAGCGACAGTGTACAAAAGATCGGGGTGGGGGTAGGGGTAACTCTTCCATTCTTGTCACCTGACAAATGAGGAATCGGGGGGCCCAGAGAGGGAAAACAACTCACGACTGGCCAGTGAGAAGCCAGGCGAGATACCAGCTCAGTCTGAACCAGCGGAAAAAAACACACGAAGCCTGGAGTGACTGCCCCTCACACATTCCAGTGGGGCCCAATTCTGGCTGCTTAACCTTGACCAAGTTACTAAACTCTCTAAGCCTTAGCTTTCTCATCTGGACAGTAGAAAGTAGTCTTCTCACCTCTTCTTGGTGATTTTAGTAAATGGAGCAACTCCTGTGACACTCCCGGAGTAGTCTCTCCTATTAAATAAAGGGCAGCCCCTATTATTGTCACTGTCCAGTCTTTTTAATCACAGCCACAGACCTCAATCCTCCAGATGCTTAGGCTCTAATCTGGTCCTGCCTCCCTCGGGCCAGTGTAATCTCTCCCTCCTCTGATGCTTTTGGCTACCAGCGTCCTGAACTATCACACGTGGGAAAGCAGTTTTGAGAGAAAATGTGAACAGACAGGGACAGCAGAGGCAAGCCAGTCCAGGAGACAATCCTGGTTTTCATATCTCATTAGGTTCTTGATTTTCTTTTAAGGCTCATGATTTTCAAACTGTGTACCTGGAACCAAGAGGCCAAGACAGGGAAGGGAGAAGCCCAGTGCACAGGCCCCTGGCCACGTGCTCCGCGTAACAAAGCATCTCTGCTTCTAGCTAGTTTATATATTTGGGCTCCAAGTTAGAACATATTCAAAGGCACAGCCCTACAGCTAATACAAAGTTTGAGAACCCGAACATGTTCTATGATCTTTATGATCATTTTCTGCTTGAAAAACAAATCAATGAACTATAATTTTTCAAATTATTATTTAATATTCATTTATGTATTTTCCCACCCTATCCCATCCCCCCCAGGTCCCCCCCCCCCCCCGGCCAAACAACTGGTTTCATGGTGGTGGGGAAGACCCAGAACATACATCTCCTGACCCCTAGTCCACTGCTCATTTCAATATATAAACACAGCCTCCAATACATCCCTACAGATCTCAGACAGGGGCAAAGGGAAGGAAGACACAGTCCCTTTCATCCCAGTACTCAGTTGTCAGGGCCTTGTCAGTTTTCACCTTTTTTCTAAGGGGATCGCTGAGGCCCCACCAGGCCCTTCTTCCCTAAGTTTGGGTTCTTCTTTCTCAATCATGGCCCCACGCTCAGACCACCAGATGGTAGGCCTTAGCCAGATGGACTACTTTTCTTGTTAAGTTTATTTTTGAAAGAAAATTTTTTCTCTTGGGTAGAGATGAGTGGTCTCCAAAGGGTTTCATTTCCTTTCTGAGTTGGGTTCAGCCCCGTGAGACCTGGCTTTCGATTTCTGCAGCCTTGCCACTCCCTGAGCTCTCAGAGGTCCCCCGGTGATGCCCCCTCTACTTCAAGAGCCCCCCGAAATAAGCTGAGTGACTACAGATAAGTTTTTGGTACTTTCCAAAATTAAACTATTTCCCTTGGTAAATTTCCACCACATGAGCTCATGAATCTGAAAACAGGATGTGGCACATGAAGAGAGTGAGGTCAGGCCGCCTGTCCATTTACACTGGTTTGGGGTGGAGAGGAAGGGGTGGGTGGGAGAGAAGTGAGACCGGAGAATGGCTTTTATAGGCCCCGAATCCTTCACGGAGCGGACTGAGAATCAATGACTTTTTAAATCAGAGACTCTAAACTCTGAGTCCTTTTTTCCCCCTTAGAACTGAAAGTCCCCACAGAGACCACATCTGGGCGGACTGCCTGTCTTGGAGGCCTCTGAGACCTCCTGCTGATCCAGAACAGGTGTCTCCCCTCCAGGGAGGACCGGAGGCCCTCCTTTCATGGGAGGGCATCTTGCCCTGCAAGCATCAGCTTCTGTGTCAGAAGGTGGTCCCAGGTGAAAAAACAAACAAACAAACAAACAAACAAAAAGCCACCAAAGAACCAAAACACAGTTCCTAACTCCAGCTAGGTGTCAAGACAAAAAATGGGTCCCTAATACCTAAGAGAATTTAACGAATGGGTACCTCTGAGTAACTAAAACAAACCTAAGCCAACAAAGTAAGCTCACTCCTCAGCTGACAGTCCTGCAGACCTTCGAGGTCTGATGGAAGAAGCCTTTGGCAAATTTGCAAAAATAAAGGAAGGTTGTATCTCATAACAAAAATTCTATCTCAACACTAATTCCATAAGTATTTTGACTGAAAACATAAATTTCATAGGGACTAAGTGTGTGTGTGTGTGTGTGTGTTAGAAGAAAACAGAAATGGTTCCTTGAAGCACCCAGTTTTGTAAAAGCATCCTGCCTACCGCCGCTTTGTACCGGCCCTGTGCTTACTGCGCCAATCAGAAAGGGTGGACGAGTCTGGCACTGCGCTAGGCTCTTTGCAGGAATCCAAGAAGGCAGGACTCGGTTCCGCGCTTGCTCACCCCACCTCCACGCGGGGTTTCCGGCAGGCAAGAGCCCGGGGTGGCGCAGGCCTCAGTTTCCCCATCACAGGGAGAGCTCGCCCCCGGGGGGGGCCTCCCCTGCCGGCTCAGGCTGCGGAGACCCGCCCCCGCCCTCTCTGGCTTCCGCCGCCCGGCTACGTCCTCGGGGCCCCACCGGAAGCTTGCGCTGGGCCGCGGGGAGGCGGTGGCTGCGGCGAAGGCGCCGAGGTTGGTCGCACTGCACCCCGCCCCCACCCCACACCCGCCCCACCCCCCACGCCGCCCTAGGACTGCGGGCGCTCCCCACCCTGGAAGTCCCAGGTGCCGCTCTCTCGGGCGGGGGCTCCCCAGTGCGGGGCTCCCCACGCACGGCCCGGGCCTGGAGTTGCGGCTGCGGAGCCCAGCCGGGACTCACTGCCCCAGCCCTTTCTGCGGGCTCCCGGGCACCGCTGGGGTTAGCTCATCCGTGAATAGTCGCGGGCGCTGCTCGCTGCTTACTCAACAGGAGTAGTGGCAGTGGCGAGAGGACAGGCACCTGCCGAAAGGGGTTTGGCGGGGACAGAGCTGGAGGCCACACAGGCAACCCGGGTTGCCGGCAGCAACAGAAGCGCAAAGGCGGGCGCGCAGCCCCATCCTTCGGGCGCCCTGCACAGTCTCCAAGGGAAAGTGGGATCTGGCCCAGGTGGACCCGGAAGAACAAGTGGGGGGATGTGGCTGCGTGGCCCCGAGAGGCTCTGCGTGTGCGGATCCAGGCGGCGAAGCCACGGAGATGAATCCACGGAGGCCCAGAGAAGAAGAGAATTCTAAAGGAGGGGCTCGGAGTCGCTCCAGGTGGTGGCCAGAGGGCTGGTTGAATAAAAACTGGGGCAGGCCCACGACGCTGGCAACTTTGACATTGAGAACCTTGGGGCGGTGGTTCCATGGAGACATGAATGAGGCAGTGGAGCACCTGCGCAGGCAATCTCTTCTAGAAGTTCTTCAAGTGAGGAGAGAGTGTAGGTGCGACAGAGGCACTGGGATGAGGGTGAAGAGCGTTTCCAAGCCCGATGTGGGGTTAGAGCCCAGGCTCTGGGTTCTGGAGCCCCTGCTTACTATCTGTGAGACCTTGGGCAAGTCACTTAACCTCTTTGAGCCTTCATCTGTAAAATGGAGATGACAGTACCTGTCTCACTGTGACCCGATGGAGATCAGATGAGGTGGTGCCTGTGAAAGCACTTACACAGCACTAAAAAGTAGTACTTACCATTTTCATTATTAGAGCAGCTGGGCACTATTTTGATGTGGATAGAGAGGGAAGCATTGAAGACAGAGGGGAGAGAAAGGGCATTAGGCAGAAGGGGCCCCAGAACTTGGATGGGGAGAGGAGTCTTGGGTTCCTGTCTGTGTCAAGCCAAGAGAAAGAGGCAACAACAGTCCGGGACACAGGGAAGTTTGCAGGTTTGGGGACCACAGTTAAGGGAGTGCCTTTCTGACAGCCTTGTCTGAAGTAGGCCTCAAGGTCATTTGCTGAGAGGGCCAAGCCAGTCAGTGCTGGCCCCGGGGAGGTTCTGGTTTATACTGCAGTGCCAAGGTGCCAGGCCCTCTTTGCCAGCAGCCCGTGGTAACCCCAGTTTTGCTCCAGGAAGGGTGGGCAGTTGAATTTATCTCAGGTTGGAGGACAGCATCTGACTTGTCTTGCCCACTTGCGAGGCTCAGATAAAGTTGATAGATGGGAAAACACCATACACACCATATTATAAGCATCCTTTACCACTTTAATCCTTTCCCCTGATCTTGAGGGGCTGGGAGGCCTGTGGCCATCATTGGAATAAATGTCAAAGCCTTTTGAGTACCTCAGTTGGGCCCTGCATCATGCCGCACTCTTACCTACGACCTCATTTAGTCCCAACAGCTAAAGTCAGTATTATTGTTATCCCCATTTTACAGATGAAGAAACTGAGCTTCAGAAGTTAAAGACCTTGTCCCAAGACCCACAGCTAGTAAATGGTATTTTGAAGATATAAGCTCAGATTTCTCAGAATGCAAAGCCCATGATCTGAAACCATTATAAAAGTTTGCAATACCCCTACTAGATGCCCAGCAGGATGGAAAGAAGTGGAAGAATCATCTTTTCCGTTTGATAGGTGAAAAAACAGTCTGGATGCTCTGGCCTCCACCCGGGGCTCTGTAGTCTCCCCTGCTTGGCCTTGCTCATATGGGTGAAGGAACACGGAGCTTGGAGCTCCACAGACGTGGTGCGAATCCTGCTCCACCACCAGGGGCTATGCAACTTTGGACCAGGCATCTTGCTTCTCTGTGCCTATGCATGGCCGCAGAGTTCCCAGCAGGTTGCTTTAAGGAACAGGAAGGGAAATGTTGCTCTGCCCACTGTAGATGCTCCAGGAGCCACGGTTCCCACACAACACTGGGTCTGCATTCCACTTGGCCACTGAGCTCACCAACTCCCTGTGGCCTTGTATTATTTAGAGCTTTGCTCTCCTCAGGGCCAGGAAGTGGTAGTGCCTGACCTGGGTATGTGGCCATCTATGACTTCCTGAGTGGGGCCTTGAGGAGCACCCTGAGCAGTGTATGGTTATGAGGACTTGGACTTGAAAGAAGGGGAGGGCTCTGCGTAGTCATGGTAACAGATGAGGAATGCCACTGGCAGGGCCATCAGAAGCTTCCTGCTATGTCTGGTTTCCTTGCCTATAGGGTCCCAGAATCTTAAAGCCCAGAGGAGCCTTGAAGACCATCTGTTGCAGCTCATTTTTTTACAGATGGGGTAACTGAGACCCACCATGAGGAAGGGATTTTACCTGAGGCACTGGATGAGGCAGAGCCAACGTGCCTGGAACTTGCCTTTTTGGATCTGACACCAGGACCTGGGGATTTCCACCAGGACAGCGAGCACCCCCCTCCCAGAGTTCCAGGCTGTTCAGAGGCCCCAGGGAACAAAGACAAGTCACCAGCCGTGGCTCTCTGTACCGAGGTTCCTTGGGGCCAGAGGAGGTTGGAGGAAGCCAGCGGCAGCCTGAGGTTCTCGGACAGGGGAACTCTGACTGTGGTTCCTGAAAGTCCGTGACACGGTTGTTTTTTCTCTCTGACTTGCTCTCTTGCTCTCTGTCACTCTAAAGAATGACTGGACACTCCTAGAGCCTTCAGTCAGCATCCAGGGGATTTTCTTTTTTCACCACAAAGGGTAATTCCTGCTCCATCCCTGCTGTGACTCAGCTGTGACGTTGAACCACCCAAATCAGCGAGAAGATAAAGTCATCAGACCCGTGCTTGCCAGAGAGGGTGGCCCACGCCAGAACTCACCTCTGCTCTCAGCTTAGACTCCACGAGGCTGGTCCCATCCCCAGAGGAGCTTGGCCGGCTCCCTGGCCAGGCTGGGACTCCAGGATGGCTTCTGGCTCCGCCAGTGGCCCCCGCCCAGCCCCCGATGAGAACGAATTTCCCTTTGGGTGCCCCCCCACTGCCTGCCAGGACCCACCAGAGCCCAGAGCCCTCTGCTGCACCGCCTGTCTCTCTGAGATCTTGAGGTGAGGGGTCAGTGGGAAGAAGGTGCCAGGGAGGGACCTGTGATGGGAGACAAGGGTGAGAAGAACCTGTGGCTTTGGGCAGGTGACTTCATCTCTCTGGGCCTCAGTTTCCACACCCTTTCCTTGCAGTCCGTGATGCTGCTGCCCCTTCTGACTCTTGTTGGAAGCAGCAGCCACAGACAGATGTCGGCTGCCACAGCAGAAGGCTGTCCAGGGTGGGGAGAGCCTCAGGCCCAGCTGGGCTCTCTACTTACTATGGGACCCAGTGCGAAGTGCTTCGCGTCTCGAAGCCTGGTCTGTCTTCTCTGTTAAATGCCAGAAAAGCTATTTTCTACCTCAGGAGTAAGAGGCACACTCAACAATGTTCCAAAAAGTCTTTGTAATAGTGAATATAAACTTTCTTAGTAAATGATGAGCCACTAGACGAATGTATCTCCTTCCACAGTGTTTCCCATCACTTTGTACTGTTTGCTGAGAACAGTTTTAAAGGGAACAAAGGTGTCTATGTTTATATGTGTATATATTTATAGGTGATGTATTTAAATTTCATTGAATATGTGTATATTTATAAATGAATATATACTTATATAAATACACATTTTACATATATATAAAACATTTAAAATATCAGTAACTACAGGTGTGACATCCACACGATCATCAGCATCTCACCTTAAGCAACTAGTTTGAACCTACTATGTGCCTCTTTCCTTGGGTCTTCAGAAAAGCCTTGGAAAGGTGGATACTATTATTATCCCATTTTACAGATGAAGACAGTGAGGCCTAATGGAGAGATTAGGTCAACCTGCCCTGGGTCAGGTTCCTGGCAAAAGTGCTCTTTAACTACCTTATGCCCTCAGCTCAACCTTTGTTTGGGGCTTTACAGCATAAGAAGGTGGGAAAACTGAACCAGGCCAGTTTGAAAAGTTCAGATGCTTTGATGGGGAGGAAGGGGAGAGGTGTGGCCAAGGAAAGGCCAGGTTGCAGGGGCGGGGTGGTCAAAGCTTGGGCTTTTGCACTGGGTCTCTTGGCTCCTCTGCCGGTTCTCCCAAAACCTGTCAGAGGTGGGGAGGGAGCTGACTGGGTGCTGAAGGGACCCAGGCTTGAGGTGTGAAGAGTTTTGCCCAGCTCTGCTCCTGATGCTGTCTGCCCTTGGCCAATGCATATACCCTCCGAGGCCTCACGTTTAGGGCCTGGCCAGTGGCTCTGACTGTGGATCAGAATCCCTTGGGAGCTTTGTAAAAGCCCAGAGGCCCATGTGTCACCTGGTCAGAGACTGATACCCACTCCTGGTGAAGAACCTCAGGCCAGGTGTTCTCTGAGGCCCCTTCTTATTCTAAGCAGCCATGGTCATCTGTAGTTGCTACACTGAGGAGACGGAAACCAAAGAGAGAGAAGCGGATAACAAATATGGCCACATATCCACAACCCCTCACCCGAACCCCTGGCTCAGATGTATTTTGAAATTCAGAATTTTTTCAGACTTCAGAAAAGCAAATCATCGCATTACTACATAGTTCTTCCAGTGGGGATTGGGGCAGCACCTTGTAATGAAGCCTGCTCCCATTTCTGCAGTGAAACACATTCACACTGAATGGGGCAACAGCCTCCAGTCACTGCAGGTCAGGTTTGGCTGCCAAAGCAGCTCACTGCAAACTGCAGAGGACATCGGGTGCCCAGTGCTTCTGAGGCTTGGGAGTGGTGGGTCTGGGATTGTGGACCTGCACTCACTGGCAGCAGGCACCATGCTGGGCAGGGCCTAGGTTTTTGGAGCTTTCAAAACAGAGGTGGGTGCCACGGTATGGTGAATGCCTCACTCAGCCAGATTTGTTCATGTGCCTCTAGGAACAGAGAGGATCGGATCTGTCCCAAATGCAGAGGAGACGACCCCCAGTCTGTAAGCCCAGGAAGCCTTGTGTCTCAGGAGAAGGTACGTTGGCACACCCAGGAAAGGGCATTTGTCCATTTTCTCCATTTGTCAAGGTTGAGGCCAAGTAGACAGCTGCTCGCGCAGTCCCTGGCAGGCGCCTCCCTCTTTGTGCTGAGTCTGAGCTGAATTTGGTTTGTAAACAGTGAGGGGACTGACAACACGTTGGTGAAGCAACTGGCCCAAAGCCACCTGGCTGATCGTGGCAGATTCAGGGCGAGAACAACAGCCTAGACCGGGTGCCTGCAGACCACGGCCTGCAGGTCAAATCCAACTTGTCAGCCCACGAGCTAAGAATGGTTTTTATATTTTAAGTAGTTAAGAAAAAAATCAAAAGAAGAACAATATTTTGTGACACCTGAAAACTATATGAAATTCCAACTTCCATGTCCGTAAATAAAGTTTTATTGGCGCACAGCTATACCCACTCATCTCCCCTCCGACACAGAGAAGCTACTCTCGGCTCCCCTCTGAGGCTCAGCCACGCCATGCTCCTGGGAGTAAGAGGTGGCTTTGGAAGTGTGAGGGGCCAAAGAGACATTCTCAGGACCCCAGTCTAGAATCCCGTCCCTTTTGGGATGGAAGGGCCCTCACAGGTCATCTGTCCAGCCCAGAGGTTCTCATGTGCCGACCAGAGCTGGTCTAATCCTAAAAATAAGGAAATTGTGTGAGTTGTTTATAAAAGTAAATTCTCTCCACTTGTAGAATCAACCTTTACTGTGAGATTATGCTCTTCCCATATGTGTCTTTGTATAATTGAAATGGTAGTGATGGTAAATGATAGAATTTTTGGCAAAGCCTTTATCTGGTAAAATAGAAAGATGGCAATCTTTCTGTTAATATCCCAATTAAAAAAAGAGTGTATTGATCCATGAGCCCGAAGCTGTAAGACTGGAAGAACCAGTGCTCTAGCCCCAACCCCTCGTCTTACACATGGGGCCCCAACACCCACAGGGCAGCCTCAGTGCAGAGCTCCCCGGTGGCCAGGGTCTCACGGCTCAGCCACCCTCACTGCCCTCACGAGTTTGCAACCTGCCGCTTTCAGCCAGAGCCCCCACCTTGCCTCACCCCACCGTCCAGGGGTCAGGAGCCTGCTGTTCCGGGATGGTTCTGTATAAACCAGTTCGTGGCAAAGATGCCCCCTGTGCCTGTTCCTCCGTCTGTGAAATGAGGAGGCCTTTCCAGTACCTGCCATGTCAGTGGCTGGCAGGGCAGTGGTCCTCCCACCTGTAGGAGCCTGACACCTGCGTGTCTCCACACCTCCCCCCGCCTCTCCCCTCCGGCCCCTCATTCAGAGAGTTGGGGGAATATCCTGCCCTGCCCAGAGCTGGCTTCTGGTTTGGAGGGCTCTCCCCTCCCATTCTCAAGAATGGCAGGCCCTTCCCTGCAGGCCCTCAGGGGAATCATAGCACAGATCCAATGCATTTTCCCAGAAGTTTACAGTCAGATCCATGGAAGAACTTCCCGAGCCTCCCTGTTTGGGGATCTTAGTGCACTAACCATGGGAGACAGGAGCAGAAACAACCCTCTGTGGGCCTCCGGGCTTCCCCTGCACACGGGAGGGCAGGGCTGGATGCTTCCTGAGGCCCCTGCCTGCTTAAATACTCCAGGCCTGTTGTTTTTAACTTGTTTTAGCCTGACCTCTTAGCAAAATTAATACACGTTCATTGACAACTTTTAGATAATACAGAGAAATGTTAATATCTCTTAATCCAGTGGCTTTACCTTTTTCATCTTTAGTGAAATCAGATGACAATGGCAGTGGCCTGATGGAAGGGGAGTCTGGAACCGGTCCTCTTAGTTACCCCAGTGCCCCAGCCCCTGAGGGACCCTGGGAACTCCTAGGGACCCCACAGAGCACATTTTGAAACTTGCTGCTTTAAGCCAAGTGAAATGACTAATGGTGGAATTACAAACATTGTAACAGACAACAGGGTGGGAGGGGGGCTGCCTGCATCTGGGGACAAGCAAACCTCCGAGTAGCATGGGTCCTCGCCCCACCCCCACTCTCTCTCCACCCCCGCCTGAAGCGGTCATCACTGCACCCCAAGTGGGATGAGGCAGTGGTCCAACCCCCACTCAAAGCCACATAATGGAAAGACCAGGGACTCCTCCACTTCCTGACCCTGATTCCCGACCCCGATGGGAACTTTGGGGGACTTTTGACCGAAGGAAAGCAGCTGATTATCAGTCAACACTTTGCATGCACGGTAATTGCGAAGTTTGTCCGTGGCTCTGGGGAAGCCTGGGGAGTGGCGGTGGGTGGAAAGGCCGGGCCTGAGACCAGCTGAGCTAAGCCCAGAGGTGCCGTTCTTGCAAACACTTTCCATGCCATCTGCTTATCAGTTTGTCCTCATCCTCTGACTCCATTAGATCGCTCCCTCTCGGGAGTGCTGGCAGCCACAGACCCATCAGATAGCAATGGAAGAAGCAGATACTAAAGGGTTAGTATTGGCCTAGTTAGAGACTTGGTTCTTGCCTGGAATGACCTTCCCGTAGAAGTGACAGTGAATAGGGCTGGCGGATGGGACATGACGTTCAATTCTCACTGCCTGCAGCCCTGTGAGTGGGGTTGTTTCCCTCACTCTCTCCCTTCGGAGGCCACTCGAGGTCAAACGCGAGCTGGCACCTGTTGCCAGTGGCTCGCAATAATAACCTAACTTATTCTAGAATCAGAAGATGACAGGAGGTCAAGCTGTCTAGTCTAGTTTCCGTTCTGTGCTGGATTCCTGCCAGGTGGCTGTGCGTCCCTCCAGTGACGGGGAACTCATTATCCCATGAAATGACCACTTCCGCCATGCGGGACTCTGACTGTTGTACCATTTTCTTCTTTGTTTGTGCTGAGCTGCAGTCTGCCTCCCTCAGGGCCCCACAAGGCAAGTCAGTCAGCATCCTGTCCTCCAAGGCAGGCCTGCATAGGTGGGCAGATGCTGACCGCCTCCCTCTTGAGTCTGTCCCTAGTCTCTGTGCCTGTGACCTTCAAAGTGTGGTGCCTAGGAATGTACCCCTGAACCCTTACAGTTCTAAGCTTGACAGTGGCATCTGTAACCTCGCTGACCCGGTGACATCCTGCATAGGTGGTAGTGATATCCCTATTTCACTGCTAGGTGACATATGGAGGCCAAGAGAGGAGGTGTGCCTGGACGTAGCAAGTCACATAGCGAAAGGGAGTCAAAACCGGCTCCAACCCTTGTTTCCTGGGCTGGTGGCATCTTCTCTGCCACCTCCAAATGGCAGATCACCCCAAATGTTTTAGGCAGGTTTAAATACCACAGTCAGCCGTAAGTGCTGGAATCCACCAAGGTCTGTGAAAAAGCAGGAATGGGCAAGACTACCTTCAACTAGGATAATCAGGCAGGGCTTCCTGGAAGAGGTGGCAGCTGAGCTGAACAGAGAGTGCCAGAGAGGACACTGGCCCGGGTACGGGGGAGGGCAGGGCCTGGCAGGCGGAGGCAGACCGACTGGGCCTGCCCTGTCACGGGGAGTACCTCTTCCTCAGCAGCAGCTGGTGCATGAGCAAAAGCAGCCCCTCAGCCCTCAGGGATCTCAGGTAGTCTTTGTGCCAGCACAGCGACGAGGGCCATGCCAGGCACACCGCAGACCCTCTGTTCTGGGCAGCAGCCTCCCAGAGGCGGCCCCCGTGCTCCTGGCACCCTCTGAACACTCACATTCTTGGAGGCCCGCGGGTCCCTGAGTGGGGGCCTCTCAACGGAATCGGCTGCTGACCCCATTGCAAAGGGCCTGGGTTACTGCCACACACCCGCAGACTTCCCAGACGCAGACAGAAGGACAAGTGTTCCCTCAGGGTCGGGGTTTTGTTTTCTCTGTTTCTGTTTCCTCCTCAGAGGAAATTCCACTGCAAATTTTATTTTTAGCAGTTTGAAGCATGAGGCCATTTCACAGGGGCCTCCTGTGGCACCAGACATACACCAGGCTGGGCCCGGGACAGATGTCCTGGTGCTCCTCTGCAGCCCCACCCTGATTCCCTTTTCTGTCCCCTCAAGTCCCTGGCCCTTGGCGAAGCCACTGTTCAGTCAAGGTGAGGACTCCCTGGTGTGGAGAAAGGACCCTGGACCCGGCCTCCAGGCCTCTACCTCACCTTTGCCCGAAACTTGCCTCGCCTCCTGCAAGTCACTGCCCACCCCTGCCAGAGCTTTGGCTCCTCCACCCAGAGGGGAAAAGCAGAGCCCCCAAGGCCCGCCCTCCTCCTCCTGGCACCAGGAGGCCCGATGAGGGGTGCTGCGTACCCAGGTGCTCAGAAAGCAGCAGCCCTTGCAAGGTCTCCTAGCTATTAGACAGAAGACCCAATGGGGAAACCGTGTTTTATAGACTTATTAGAAGTTAGAGATGTGAGGATTAAGTGGGATGCGTGTATATGACAGCCATTAGAGGGAGAAAAACGCGGTCCCAAAGGCAGTGCCTAATTGCAGGGATACTCCCACTAATAATACTGCTACTAATAATGGCTAACACGTGAGGGTCATGTTAGGCAGAACGACGTTCCCCCAGGATGCCCACATGTTAATCTCATGAATATGCGTCCTGACGTGGCTGCGTTGGTCTAGTAGGGCTGCTGTCACAAGGTTCCCCAGGCTGGGGACCCTGAACAACAGAAGTTTATTTTCTCACAGCTCTGGAGGCAAGGAGGGCAAGTCAGCGCTGGCTGGCTTCTCCTGGGTTTTCCCCCTTGGCTTGTAGATGCCGATGCCGTCTCCCCCCCACCCCACCCCCACCCCCGCAGTGTCTCCATCTTGTTTCCCTCTGTATGTTCGTGTCCAAGTTTTCTTTTCTTATAAGGACACCAGTGCTATCAATGGGGGCCCACCCTCATGACCTCGTTGTAACTTAATTACCCCTTTAAAGACCCCCATCTCCAAACACAGTCATGCTCTGGGGCAGGAAAGGCATGTAACTCAGCCCGTAACAGTGGCAAAAGGATTTTGCAGATGTGATTAAGTTAAGGGTCCTGAGATGGGGAGACCATCCCGGACTGTCTGGCTGAATCCAGTGTGGTCACAAGGGTCCTCATAAGATGGAGACTAGAGAGTCAGAGAGAGATCAGAAGATGCGCTACTGCCAGCGTTGCAGGCAGGGGGAGGGGCCGTGAGCCAAGCAGTGCAGGCGGCTTCTGGAAGCTGGAGAAACAAAAGGAAATGGATTCTCCCCTGGAGCCCCGAGAAAGAACACAGCCCTGCCAGCACCTTACATACAGGAGTTCTGGTCTGCGGTGCTGTAAGGTAATCAATGGGCCTCGTGTTAGGGCACTAAGTTTGTGGCGTTTTATTACAGCAGCGACACGTAACTGAGACCAGACTCTACATGCATTATCTTACTCACTGCTCACAATAACTCTATAAGGGGAGGTGCTGTTATTATCCCCATTTTGCAGAGGTGGAAAATGAGACATGGAGAGGTTTGTACTCTCCCAAGGCCACGCAGCTAGTATGGAAGTGACCGAAATGGGCTTTGCACCCTGACAGGCTGAGTCCAGAGCCCATCCCCTTAACCCCTGGAGCCTTCTAAGGAATGAGTGACTGATTAACTCACGGTGGAACTGTGGGCACCAAGGCCTCTGAAGGCCCCTCAGGTCAACCCTGCCTGTCCTCTGACAGCCACCGGAGGCTGGTCACAGCCCACATCCGTCCACACATCATAACAAGGAAGCTCCCAGATCCACGCTGGGCCGGGCTTCTCACTGCGCGACACAACCCCTTCAGGCTCGGCTAGAACACATGCCCCGCCCCCACCAGCATGGCGATTCTGAAATTCCACTGTGTTAGCTCTTCCATCATTCTATCCCTCCTATGGCTCTCACTGCGAGCTTAGAGCTGCAGAGGATTCGAATCAGGGACTTGAAGGGAGGTTTAGGGCCTGAGAGGTTCCCCCAGTCCATTCATGGGGACACAGCGCCACGCAAGCTTCCATCCTTCCGTTCCCACAGGTCACTGCACGCTCACCTCCTCAAAGCCAGCGCGGTCTCTCTGCCAAGGCTGCCCTCTGCCCTGCCCCCAACAAAACATCTGCTCTCTACTCTCTGTTAGGAACATCTTGTGCTTGAACCCTGGGGTAGGGGGGTGAAGGAGGGTGGGGGTGGCCCTTTGCTGGGCTGTGTTTTGCGCCCTAAGCCAACCACACACAAGCCCAGGCTCTTGTTTGCTTTACTTTTAAAGAACAATAACTCATGAGCTTTGTGTTTGCTCAGCCCAAAAGACCTCCAGCCTCCCCTCTTAGTAATCCGAATGTCCGCTGTGCCCCATTAGATTATTCTTTAAAAACAACAACAAAGCTCTTTGAAAATCGAGATATTCATGTGCAGTAAAATGTACTCATTGTAAGTGTACATATTGATGAACGCTGGTAAGTTCACACATTTGTGTGACCACTCTAGGCAGGATGGCTGACGCTGCTTTTCTGCACCAGAGGAAACTTCCTCGTCCCCCGGCTGCAGCCCCGGGCATCCACGGGTACCGTTCTGTCCCTGTAGCTTTGCCTTTTCTAGAATCTTGTAAGGATGGAATCGTAGTAGGTGTTCGAGGGTCCTCCTTGTTGCTGCATGTAGTCTTCTAGTCCCTCTGACTGCTGAGCGGCATTCCAGAAAAAAACCACTGTCTACTCACCAGATGATGGATACTTGGATTGTGTCCAGTTTGGAGCTATACTGAATACAGCTGCCACGAACATCCACACACACACATAAACACGTGTTTCAGTTTCTCTTGGGTAAATTCCTAGGTGTAGAATGTGGCTTGTATGATAACTTTATAAGCATGGTTTATGAGTAAGTTGCTTTGTAAATATGACTTAGCTTTATGAGATACTTCCATAGATTTTTTTCCCAAAGTGGCTTTCCCACCAGCAACATTTATGTGCTCCAGGTCCTTCACATCCTCACCAAAGCGTGGTGTGGTGTGTTCTGCTCTAACCTGAGCCATCTGGCGAGTGCACGGTGGTGCTTCATTGTGGTGTTTCGTTTCAATCTGTTTCTCTGTTGACTAGTGATGCTGAGCATCTTTTCATAGGCTTGTCGTTTATACAAGATACCTTTTTTTGTGAAGCATCTGTTCAGTATTTTATCCATTTTTATTGGGTTTTATGCCTTCTTATGACTAAGTTGTAGGAGTTCTTTACATATTCTGGATACAAGCCCTCTCCAGGTATAAGTTTTGGGAATAAACTTTTCTCGCAGTTCCCCATGGGCTCACTCTTGGAAAGAGATACAGTTGGCCCGTAGACAATGCAGGAGTTAGGGGCCCCCGAACTCCCCAATAGAAAATCTGTGTCTAACTTCGACTGCCCCAAAGCTTAGCCACTACAGTTGTCCCTCAGTATCCACAGGACGTTGGTTCTAGAACCTCCCACGGATACCCAAATCCACGGATGTTCAAGTCCCCTATATAAAACTGCAGATCAGAAACAGTACAGGTATTTATTGAAAAAACCCAGCATCAGGGAACCCACACAGTTTGAACCCACGTTGCTCAGGGGTCCGCTGCAGCTATATGGTGTGGGGAGAGCCTGAGCCTGTGCTGCTTCCTCGCTGTCCCCTTCGGGCAAGTCTCTTCCCCTCTGTGAGCCTCAGTCTCGTCATCGGTGAAATGGGAACAAACAACCCACTCTCCTTCCCCATGGCATTGTCAGGGGCCCTAGGAAGAACTGTGACCATGAAAGCATTTTGTGAACTACTCGGACCTGTAAACAGGTTGGCAGTGTGGTCGAGTTGCTGTTGAGAACTGAGGCCCTCGGGCTGTGCCTTATCCGGAAGGACAGCAGTGCAGGGCAGGCGCTCCACAGTCAAGGGGAACTGCCCAAGAGTATGCAGTTGGCAGCTGCGAGGGGCATCCCCACAGGCTTCGGAGGAGGGCGGGGCTCACCCATGCAGCCAGCATGCCCCAGGTGTCTCCTCTGTGCCAGGCCCCACGCTCTGCACTAGGTGGGGGCGACCAAAGCATGCAGGGTGATCGCAGCACTGCGTAGCTCCTGGCCTGACAGAAGCAGCCCCGCTGCCCAGGACCACAGCAGGCACCCTGAGCCTGTTTTGAAGGAGGATCACAGAAGGGGTCAGCCGGGCAGAACGAACAGCATGTGCGAGGCCCTGCGGCCCCGCCCAGCACACACCCTGTTGGATCCTGGTGCTTCGCAGACAGCCCCGGGGGCCCCATGGGGACTCCCATCTAGTGACTCTATGTTAGACTCTATGTTACTCTTTCCAGGATCACCCTGAGGTGGCTGCAGATGGAGTCGGGTGCCCCTTTTCGGGTGTTGGCTGCTCCTTCAAGGTAAGCATCTGAGTGTGAGAAGGGACGTCTGTCCAGACAGCCCTAGGCCACTGGGTCTCCCTACTTCAGCCCATCCAGGATTTTCCTCCAGTGCAAGGTTGTCCTCTCAATGACCCTGACACTGATGACCTTCTCCAGCAACACATCTCACTAGTAAAGCATTCCCATACTCAGGATAGTTGTTCCTAGGTCTCATCTCAGTTGTGGCCTCACTAAAATGACCCCCCACCCTAAACCTCCCCCAGGCCTCTCTCCATGGTCCTGAATCGACACTGTACTCAAAAATGGGGCAGAATTGTTGCTCCAGAGGCTGGGGTGCACACGGCTTGCTGTGGGCATGTGTGGTGCAGGGTCCTCTGCATCCCTCTCACTGCACACAGACCCTCTTCCCCTGTGCTGGGTGAATGGATCTGACTTTCTGGGAACCTTCCATTTCACTGATCAGCCCCACTCTCTTGACAGGGGAGCGCAAAGTTCATGCAGGAGCATGAGGTCACCTCTCAGGCCACCCACCTAAACCTGCTGCTGGGGTTCATGAAACAATGGAAGGCCCAGCTGGGCACAGGCCGGGGGTCGGCGCCCATGGCCCTGGAGCGGAACCTGTCAGATCTGCAGCTGCAGGCGGCCGCGGAGGTAGCTGGGGACCTGGAGGTGGACTGCTACCGGGCCCCCTGCTCTGAGAGCCAGGAGGAGCTGGCCCTGCAGCACTCCCTGAAGGAGAAGGTCCTGGCCGACCTGGAGGGGAAGCTGCGTGTGTTTGAGAACATTGTCGCCGTCCTCAACAAGGAGGTGGAGGCCTCCCACCTGGCCCTAGCTGCCTCCATCCACCAGAGCCAGCTGGACCGCGAGCACATCCTGGGCTTGGAGCAGAGGGTGAGCATGGGGGGCAAGGTCGCCTTACAAAACTGACTCGGAGGTCCCCTCTGCCCTATCTTATCTCCAGAGCAGCGTGTCAGCCTTTCTCCTAAGCTCTGTTCCTGCTCACAGCAGTCAGACCCCCATTAAACAGTATCTGTCCCGTGTCTCAAGACCTTCTAGGTGCTTGAGTTCCTCCCATGGTAGGACACTCCCTTCCCAAGCTGCCCATTCCATTGCTAGACATTTTCTACCACTAGAAAGTTCTTACACCGAACTGAAATCAACCCTTCTGTGTCTTCCCTGCATTGCTTCTGGCCCTGCCGCTCAGGGTCCACCAAACAAATCTGCCTCCCAGACCCTTCAGAGATGAGTAGTCGGTGATTTTATCCTCCCTGAGTATTCTCTTCTTTAGGCGAAACACTCCCAGGGCGTTCACCCCTCATCATAGCACGTTTTATGTCCTTCTCATATGCTCTGGCTCAGTCCCTAAGGATTCCATACACTCAGAATAGTGGTCCCAGAACAACTCCAGATGATCCACTTCTCTGACAGTTCTTGGTTGAGCAGGACTGTCATCCCCTCCTTTGTTCCAGAGCTTATACTTTTCTTAATATAGCCAGTCACCACGTTAACATTGCTTTTTTCTTTTCTTTTTCGGCAACATTACATCACTTGGCTCATGTTGACTTAGGCCTGGATGTTAATTCCAGCACCACCATTAACTTGCTCTGTGGGTGTGAGCAAGTCACTTTCCCTCCAGGACCACAGCTTTCTCATCAGTAAAGTCAGGGATTCAATTTCTCGAAGAACACTCACTTCTACTGCTGACTTCCCTATGTAAGCACACCCAAGAATAACTTTGTATTCTTTCAAAAGTCAATGGGAAAGCCTACCAGAAGAGCCAGGCCTTGGGTTCGAGTGACTGGGTAAAGCCTTTGTTTCTGTAACCCTTGCCCCAGTTTGAAGGTGGGCTTCCTGAGAGCAGCGGCCATGTCTTCACTTCATCAGCAAGCTTCCCGGCTCTGCTCGTACCTGCCAGGCACTCTGCAAGGCAGGCACACAGAGAGGAAATGGGCAAGGGCCCAGCCTTGGCAGGGGAGACATTTGTCTGGTGGGAAAGGCAGAAGAAATAAACCTCATAAAACTGCTGTAAGGACTTGTAAGAACTCTGTAAGAACATAGACGAGAGAGAGACTGACCGACCGACCAGCTGAGCTAGGACAATGGCTGAACTCTTCCCAGAGGAAGGGCTGTGAGAGCCAGATTTCTGATGGGTGACTAGGAGTTGGCCAGTGGATAAGGAAGGCAATGGAATTCCAGGAAGGAAGGATAGCGCGTGCAAAGGCAGATGCACGTACCTGAGGGAGACATGGTCAGGAAGGCACATTTTTGGCAGATCTGTCTCCATATCAAGCCATCCCCAAGCTAGGCCTGGTGCCCCTGACTGAATGGGCGTCCCCACAGGTGCTGGAGTTGCAGCAGACGCTGGCCCAGAAAGACCAGGCCCTGGACAAGCTGGAGCAGAGCCTGCGCCTCATGGAGGAGGCCTCCTTCGATGGCACCTTCCTGTGGAAGATCACCAACGTCACCAGGCGGTGCCATGAGTCAGCCTGTGGCAGGACCATCAGCCTCTTCTCCCCAGGTAACACCTCCCCCGGGGCACAGAGACCCCCTCGGGCACAGAGACCCCTGGGCATAGAGACCCACAGCATGGGGAGTAGCCAGCTCTGTGACTCCACACTGTGTCCAGTCAGGCCAGTGTCCCTTCAGGCCGCCTACCATGCTGGGACCCAGAGGAAGGAGGTGCCCAGCTCCGCCACGGGGAGTGTGGGCTGTTTGAACTGCTGTGCCTTTCACCTCCTGAGTGTGTCACACTCTGCAGATAGGAATAAAATTGTCGTCGGCTTGGTGTGGAGGTCGGATGTGAAAGACCAAGTGCGTGAACCAGAGCTTGTGCAGAGGCAGGGTGCAGAGGATGGTTCTCGCAGGGAAATTCCGTGGGACCCCTGCCCTCAGAGAGCCGGTGGGCTGAGCTGAGACCAGCAGAGGACTAAGTGCATGACCGTGGGTGGCGCGTTAGGAAGCTTTGTGTAAATCGGGGCAGTTCTTACTCATTCCTGGGCCCTGGACCTGGCACAATGTCTTGCATAAAGTAATTACTCAATAGATGTTTCCCTTAATTAGTTGACTTATGTTTATAAAACAAAGTGCATATTTGTGCATAAAATGCTCCGACCTCTGAGCTCTTCCCTGCTCCTCATTCATGTGTGTCTAAGTAAACACACATGAAATCAAGGAAGATTTCTGCAGATGACCATGTGAACCACCTCTTTCTCACCTATGCGCCAGCTTCATACCTTTCCTGTCCATCCGCTCCTCTGATTCACCCAAAACCAACAGGGCTAGAATGAAGAGAGCCATCGGGGTCTGCTCCACACCCCAGAGCAGTGGCCCCTTTCCTCAGGAGCAGGGGCAGCCCCCTCCACAGGGTGGCCTCACCTCCAAAGTGCAGGCGTTTCCTCCTTTCCTCTTTCCAAAGAGGGACAAAGCAAGCAGTGTCTCTGGCTCCCTCCCTGTTCTACCAAAATGTAAGGGGCAAGATGAGTCAGACGGTCAGTCTGTCCTTCCTCCACGCCTTCTTGCCTGCCTCCCACACCCTGCCCCAATCACCCCCTCCCAGAGGGGTTCTTGTGGAGACAGCCACTGGCAGCTACACTGCTTGGCCCTTTCAGCTGCTGAGGGAGGAGCCCACAGGCCCCTGTGCTTCGTCACCAAGGGGTGAACCACCCCTCAGGTGCCTTTGCCAAGGGTGCCTGGCAGAACTGAGCCGCCCTGCTCTTCCCCAGCCTCCAGGGGCTCCCAGCCTCTAGGCTTAGGGCAGCAGAAGTCAGTGTTGAGATAGAGGAGGCCTGGCCCCTCATCCTGGCTTTGCCCCCAGCACACTGTGGGGACAGACACTTCCCTCTGCTGGGCTCAGTTTCCTGACTGCAAAGTATAGTCTGGTTAAATCAAAAGTATGGTCCCTGGGCCAATAGCATCGCTGTCTTCTGTAGGACATGCAGAGCCCCAGGCCTCACCCCGCACCGCGGAGTCTGAAACTCCGGGGGTGGGCCTGGCGATCTGTGATTCTGATGGCTGTTGACAGCCAGCAGGCTAGATGAGCTCCAAGATGTGGGTCCTCTGGACTGTGTAGGATCGAGAAAAGGGCTGGGCTCCAACCCCAGTTTTCTTAGTTCTGAGCCATTGACCTTGGGCGTGCCTAACCTCTTGTCCCAGTTTCCTCATCTGCAAAGCCAGCATTCTCCAGCTGCCTCTGGGCTGACTCTGCTTCCACATTTCAGCTTTCTACACTGCCAAGTATGGCTACAAGTTGTGCCTGAGACTCTACTTGAATGGCGATGGGACAGGAAAGAGAACACACCTGTCACTCTTCATTGTGATCATGAAAGGGGAGTACGATGCTCTGCTGCCTTGGCCTTTCCGGAACAAGGTACAGGTCAAGGGGAATGGTGGGGTGGGGTGGGGGAAGCTTGGGTCCTGGTCCTGGTTCAGCCATGAACTGGTGGGGTGACCTGGGCAAGTCTCTCTCTGCGTTATTAGCTTTTCCTTTTATAAAACAAGAGCCTGAGTTCACATCTAATATCCAAGGCTCCTTCCAGCATCATGAGTCCAGGGGCAAAGTGCCCAGACCAGTATCCCTGTGAGGCATGCAGAAATGAAATTCTCTTGGTGGGATGAATAAGGAAAACTTCCTGGAGGAGGCGCTGTGGGGCTAGCCTGAACTAGCAGCATTTTCAGAAAAAGGGAAGGAGGCAGATGCTACTACATACCTAGCAGAAAGGCCAAAATCTAGAACACCACACCACCAAATGCTGGTGAGGATGTGGAGTGACGGGAACTCTCGTTCATTGCCAGTGGGACTGCAAAATGGTGCGGACACTTGGGAAGACAGTTGGGCAGTTTCTTACAAAACTAAATGCATTCTTACCATATAATCCAAAAGTCACACTCCTTGTATTTACCAAAAGAGCCGAAAACTTAGGTCCACACAAACACCTACATGTGAATATTTATAGCAGCTTTATCCATAATTGCCAAACTTGGAAGTCACCGAGATGTCCTCCAGGAGGTGAGTGGGTGAACAAACCACGGCACATTCAGATAACTGAACACCACTCAGCACCAAAAAGAAATGATTGGAAGAACCTTAAATGCATATTGCTGAGTGACAGAAGCCAGTCTGAAAAGGCTACTTACTGTGTGATTCCAGCTCTGTGACGTTCTGGAAAAGGCACGTCTATGGAGACAGTAAGAAGACCTGTGGTTACCAGGGGCTGAGGGGCCAGAGGAATGAATAGGCCGAGCACAGAGGATTTGGGGGCAGCGAAACTATTCCTTATGATATTGTAACGATGAATACACGTGACTCTACATTTGTCCAAACCCAAGAGTGAACCCTGAGGTACCTGTGGACTTTGGTGATGATAATGCGTCAGTATAGGTTCATCGAGTGTAAAACACGTCCCACCGGTGTGCGGGCCGTGGACGGTGTGGTAGACAGTGTGGGGGCAGGGTGTGTATGAGACATCTCTGTATTTTACATTCAGTTTTGCTGCCCTCTTAAAACTGCTCTAAAAATAAAGCCTGTTAGGAATGTTTAAGGGGCAGGAGTGCTGCGGAGGTCTGGGTCTGAATCGGTAGGTCAGAGGTCCCCACACCTGCTGGGGAGAATTTACACACACTGACCACAGGGTCTCTCACTGCAGCAAGAGGTGAGGCCTGAGCATCAGATTATTAAAACCTTCATGGGGGCTTCTGCGTGCAGCCAAGCCTGAGGACCACTGTGGTGGGTGATCGGGAGACATTTCATGTCCTGATGGGCGTCCCAGTGACATGTACCAGGGCAGAGGGCTTGTGTCACTGAGATCATTAGCTTCTCGGGGGCACACATATCTGCTCTGTGCAGACAGAGTTTCCGTTCATGTTTCCGGGCATCAGTGGGCAACCCCTCAGCAGAAGGCCTGTCTGTTCTTGCCCCTCTGCCTCGCCCAGGAGGTCCAGCATAGTTTACTACCAAACGTCTCTGAGCAGGAAGGGGCATTACCAGTTATGAGTCCCGCCTTGTCAGAGCTCAGTCCCACCTGTAGCCCCCAACAGCCAACCAAAATTGACGATGACATCCGAATTCCCTTTTCCTGTTGGACAGGCCATCAGAGCCTTAATTATAGGACAACCCCCAGCCTGTTCAGGATACCAGGTGCTTCCATTCCCGGGGCTCTCTTTGCTCCGAGTGTGGTCCTTGCGTTGCTTCTTCAGTCCCTAACCGTCCTGAGCTCGGGGTCAGAGGGGCTGCACAGGTGGCAGATGCAGACCCACTCTCAGCCCCTGGGTGCGCTGCCCAGAGCCTGACCCCTATCCCGCCCTGGCCCACAGGTCACCTTCATGCTCCTGGACCAGAACAACCGTGAGCACGCCATTGATGCCTTCCGGCCCGACCTGAGCTCCGTGTCCTTCCAGCGGCCCCAGAGCGAAACCAACGTGGCCAGTGGCTGCCCGCTCTTCTTCCCTCTCAGCAGGCTGCAGTCGCCCAAGCACGCCTACGTGAAGGATGACACCATGTTCCTCAAGTGCATCGTGGAGACAAGTGCTTAGGGTGGACGGCGACCAGTAGCCGCGCCTGTGTCCTGAGGGGAGCACCAGCCCAGACTGGAGGAAGTCCTGTCCTTGGTGCCCAAGGTCCCGAAGCACCATGATAGGCTTAGGGTGATGGGACCTGGAGCTGGGCCCACAGAGGCTGAGGGTCCAGAAGGAGGTGGTGGCAGAACTGTCCCTTCTGCACTGGCCATGCAACACTGGAGGCCTGGCAGCCACTCCAGCCTGAATGTTGAGGAAGACTCCAACCAAGATGAGGAGGGAGTGGGGATCAGACCTGGGCATGGATGGTGATCTGGAGATAAAGGGCCTGAGCAGGGACGGCCCCTGCAGGGCCACCATGGACACCTGGAAACATGCTTGCCGTCTGCCTGCCTAGGGTCAGAACCCAGGGGTGGAAGGGGCAGGTTGCCTATGTAAATTCAGTCTGTCCAGGCATGCACTGAGCTCCCCATCGCTGGAGGTGAACAAGCAAGGCCAGAGGGCTACACCAGAATGGGGGAGGGCATCAAGTTGGGGGTTGGATCTGAAGACCTTCAAGATTCCTTCCAGGCCAGAAAGTCTCTGATTCTAGGCCTCCTGGCCCAGATGAGGCATACGGTTGCAGGCCTTCTGGAAACATTCAGGTGCCTAGTGTCTGCCAGGTTCCTCACTCACCGTCAGTGCCACCAGGCAGGCTGGGCTGGCCCGCACAGCACCTGCCACCCAGGCCTGGCAGCTCAGCCTTCCCAATGTGCAGAGGTGCACTCAGGCCCTGCGTCCTACGCTGGCCCCCACCAAACTCCCCTTTACCTCCTCCGGGTGAAACAGGATCACCGAGCTCCCAGGAGCCTCCAGAAGGAGCGTGAAGAAGGAGAAAGGCCTAAACTCTCCGCTCCCTGCCTGGGGGGCTGCCTTCCACGCCCTCCTGAATCCCATGCTACCTGACTAACCATGGCATTCATTTTTCTCATTGACTGGTCAGGGTCTCTGAGCCACTAGCGGAGGTTGTCCTTTCCAATATGTATAAAACCAAGAGAGATTTTTTTTAAAAAACCTCTTCTGAAGTTTTCATGGTGTGCATGGTCATGGAAGTTGGCCGTGACGGAGCCACGTTTGAAGAGGCCATTGCTACATCTCGGTGGTGCTGCTGGTCTTGCAGGCGACCTCCAAGGCGGGCATGCTGGCAGGACAGCCCCGTCCACCCCCGTCTTGCCCTCTCCGTAACAGGGAGAACCACCCAACCTGCCTCCCTGGCTGGGCTCTGTGGGCCTCACAGGAGGTGCTAACAGGAGGGAGAAAGGCCCGGGCAGCACTGCCTTCCTGGCCTGGCCTGGCTGTGGTCCGCACTTGTCTTCTCCCCTGAGAGGCCTCACACAGCCAAGACCTACGGGGACTCTTGCTCAGCTGCCCCTCAGAGCTCCAGGGCAGGCTCTCCACCCCACGCCTAGCCTACGCTGCAGCTTCCCCTTGACTTGCAAGGCTGTGATAACTTTACTCCTCACACCCTCAGGGTTGGTCTGAGAAATGGGTCAGCTGCTGCCAGCACAGCTCAGCAGGCTCCCGGATCCAGCCCTCGTCCAAACCCGGTCTCCCATCCTGCCTCAGCCTCTTAATTTGACAACAGGGACACATCGTGTCTGGCCCTGCCCAGCTCACAGGGTTTCCTCGAGGCCCAAACACGGTAATGGAGCTCCAGGCCTTTGTTAGTGGGTGGCATTTTGCCATGCCTGAAGGGCTGTGAACATGTCAGGGCTCCTTTTTCCTGTCCCCACTGCTGACAGCCTGTCAGTGACGGCGGCCAGCTTGCTTCCTTGGTGGGTGTCAATAACAAGGGAAGGGCTGGTCTCTCAAGTTATGGGGACTTCTGCCTCCGGGCTGGTGTTCTGGAAATAACACCTTCCCCGCGACTCACTGAGCACCGAGCTACCGAGGGGTTGCAGGGCAGACTACTACTAGGGACACCTCTGACTCTACACCTTTAACGGCTTATCTCTGATGGGATGAGACCCAGGCTGTCTTCAGGGTGGGAGGCAGCGATTCTTTCAGTAAAGCTTTATTGAGACCTACTGTGCCAGGCCCCAAGGAGGGAAAGGTAAGATGTGTACCCTATCCTAAAGAAACTCTTAGTTCATTGTGGGGAAACTGGCGCATAAGTAGATCGCCGAAACTAGTACATAAGAGAAGCTCAAAGAAAGCACAGGGTTCCAGATCCCTTGAGTGAAACAGGGAGGGCTTTGTGGAAGAGGTGTTACTTAAAATCAGCCTTAAAGTATTTTGAGATGTAGAAGATAGTGGTGTGGGGGAGAGTGAAGACTCAGAGGTGGAGAGCAGCCTTGGCTCCGGGGAGGGTCTGTGAGGTGGAACAGGTGTGACCCTTTGGGCTGTGAACAGCAGAGTGAGACAGTGACTTAAAACGTTCACTCATTTATCTTCCAGCAAAGCCCTATGTTAAGTGCAAAAACACCTCACAGCTCGCCTCTTTAGGAGTAAAAAGTGGAAACAATACTAACATAAAATATACTTCTAGTACATAAACTATCTACCTTGTTGAGATGCTGCAAATGTTAAATAACGTGTAATATAAATTCCCATTTCACAGTCCTTAAGAAGTAGTAGAGTCTCTCTCACCACCTGAGGGCTTCCCATCTTACTGCATCGCCTGCTTTGAGGTCAGTGTTAAGTGACACCCTTATTGGTTCCTCATTTTAATTGGGTGGCTCCCAGGGTTTTACCGAAGAGCCTGTGAATCAAGCAGGCATGCCATTGTAGCTGTTATGTAAACATGACCTTGGAATCACAGTCTCATCTGTAAGGCAATCATTCTCCCTTAAATTTGAAAGCTCAAAAACCTCTGGCAATTTTATTTGTCAATTATACACCCATGAAGCTGAAGAAAAGCTTGCTGGAGGTTTCTGTGCTTTGTTTTCTTAAGGAGTCAGTTCCTTACTTTGTGAGTCTCAGGAACCCTGGGGTCCAAGTGAGAAGATGAGGAAACCCAGTGGTGCCAGGCCAGAGCAAATCTTCTGCAGGGCTCCCCTCCCTCTGGAGCCTGGATGGAAAGGGCACGGGACTCGGGGTCCTTTCACCTAGTCTCAGACCCTGACTACTCTTTCCTAGCTGTGTGACCTTGGACAAGTCACATTACCAGCTCCAAGCCCAACTGCCCCCACAGGCCAAGCAGACTCACCAGGTCTCCGACCAATCGGGTGCTGATGACCCACCATCATTACAATGTAAGGTCCTGACACAGAGAAGGTTCCCAGGAGCGTTTCCTGGAGGTGATGCTCTGGTGGGTTTTGTGCTGGGCTCATTGAAGGGGGAGAGTCCCTAAGCCTTCTACAAATAAGTCCCGTGTTAGGTGTTCACTCAGCAGATCCTCCTGACACTACTGTGCTAGTCTCGCCCATCCGGTCAACCTCACTGCACACAGGGCAGTGGGGGCTCAGGCAATAAATGAACACATGTAATTGTGCCTTTCCACAGTGGGGGGAGGCCCAGGGCCTAAAAGGGGAGCAGCTGGTTGCCAGGGTGGTCCCCTGGGGTGGGGCCCAGGCCGCCCAGCACCCCAAAGCCTGTGGAATGCAGTGACTGGCACTTGCATTCCCAGCCCCATGTCGGCTCTCCCAGGCGCCTTTTCCTGGAATGCACCCGGCCCTCCCCAGGGCCTCCAAGTTGTAAGAAGGCCTTCCCCGCTGCTGCCTTCCCACCAGAGCAGGGCCAAGGCCAGAGAGGGGAGGGGCATCATCAGAGAAGGCACTCACCCTACCTTGGGTGGAGCGGGGGAGGATAGGAAGGGGGGCCGCTGACCTTCAGCAGCTTCTCCTCCAACACCCTCGCCAGGGACTGGGGGGTGGCTTGGGGAGTTGGGGCCAGGTGGCCCCAGGGGCCGCCGGAATCACAAGGATCCTGTTGTTTTGTCCTAGAGAAGTAGTAGAAACATTTAAGATAAAAATTCTACGCTTGGCATCCTGGACACCAACCAACCTTTCTAATCAAATTTCCCTTAACTTTATCTTACTTCTCACCCTTGTCTTGGGGTCCACAACGGATTCCCTGGGGATCACAGAACAGTAGCAGCTCATAGCTGACCTGCACAAGTTGGTTTGAAGATGACAGGGTGAGGGGATTACTGAGCACCAGCAGTGTATGAGGTTGTCCCTGCAGAAGCCACAGCCTCGTCCCTGTTTACGGAGGAGGTGGCAGAGGCCCAGAACTGCCCCAGCAGTCTGCATACCGGCCCTGTGTGTCTGCATGCCCCCGAGGGCTTGCTAAAATGGAGAGTGCCACCCCCACTGCACCCCAAATGTTTTGACTCAGTAGTTCCAGGGTGGGGCCCAGAATTTGCACCCATCACACATTCGCAGTTGATGGAGATGCTCTCTGTCAGGAGCTGCACTTTGGGAACCTCTGCCCTATACCATGTACCCCTGTGAATAACTGTCCGCCCTGAGGCACACGAGAAATTCAGCACAGCCCACCTTCCACAGCAAGGGTATATGAAGACTTGCCTTCCCGGTACAGGTACAAGAGGTTCCGTTACTGACTGTCACGCTGGTGTCCCCCCCTCAGAGGACTGCCCCCAGACACTACATTCAGGCCTCTATGAGTGTGTCTCCTGAGCACCACAGGACACAAACTTCCTGGAGTGTGGGTGCATCCATCAGTGAGGACAAGGGGGACTGTTCAGGGTGGATTTGCTTCCTTAAGTGGTCCCCAGGAGAGGGACCAGGCAGGGCTGGGAGAGGGGGGTGGGGCACAGGAAAGCTCAGAGAAGACCGGCAGAGGCTTCCAGACAGGGATGGACAGGGTTAGGGCTGGAGAGCTCAGTGATGGGGGAAGCGGACAGGGCCTTCAGCACCTGTACACACTGCAGCCTCAGATGGGCGCCCCCTGCAGTCAGCACTGCAGCCGGGGGTGGGAAGCAGCCTGGGACTGAGAGCTGAGGAACACATGTCTGTTTTGTTCCCCCAGCACGCACACGTGGCTTCTTTGTCAGATTCTAGCCGGCTTGAGCAGAGCGAGGGTGTCCTCGTTCATGCTGCATACCTTACTGATAATTAGGCTGTTAAATAATGACATCATATATGAGGGTGTTTTTATTAATAACGACAGCCATCGTTTATCAGTAAGCGCCTATTATGTACCAGGCACCTTACATCCATACTCTCATTCAGTCTTCCCAAAACTCCAATAAGGTAGGTGCTGAGAGGATCTCCATTTTTCAGATGAGAAAACTGAGGCTAAGAGGGCTTAACTTGGCTAAGGTCCTAGGAAACGACAGGGCCATGTCTCCCCATCTCTAAACTGTCACTTTCCACTCCATCCTCCTGCCCTTCATTTCCTGAACACCTGTGCTGCGCAAGGCCCTGAGGGGACTGCAAGATGAATCATTCAAGTAGTCACTTACTCAACAAGCTCTCTGTGAGCACTTGCTGTTTCGTACGGGCTTACTTATTTATAGCTGCCTTATTTCAGAAAGCACTTTACATACTCTTTAGTTGAAATACAGGAGAATAAAAATGTGAAAGTGTCATGTGACGGGTGACAAATGGAAAACAGAAATTGGAAAGGTCAGAAGAAGCCAGGAATGAGACAGGTACACAAAGAACAGGCCTCGAGGTCCCACGTGCTATGGAGACAGGCCACAGATTGTCCTCTGAGCCTTGTAGCAGGCAAAGCCCGATCCCTGCGGTGCAGGGGCCAGAAGACGCAAACCAGCCAGTTGCTGAGGGGAAACATGACTCTCCCAGGCCCTGAAACCAGAGAGGCCTTTTCCTGGTGAGCTGGCACGAAGAGCTGGCACTGTGCACCGTAAGGAGCAGTGTCCCCAGACAGCGCACTGATGGCACGTACAGCACAAGTCTCGGGCTGCTCCCTGTACTGCCCTCCATGCCGGCCCAAGCTCCAAAGCAAGGAAGCGAGCCTGCCACTCTCCAGCTTCCTCCGTCCGCACCACGTACGGGAAACGTGTACAGCGACTGGCAGTCCACTCGCTGAACGCAGCCCTCAGGTAGGCTCTGTTTGGCCTGAAAAGTATACTTGAATTGTGTGAATTAGTTCTCAACCTTAAACAGATTTCACATAAAAATCCAGATTTTGGTGGTGTATTTTTTAAAAAGTGGATTGGACAACATGAGGCCCCAAGAACAAAAACTGGCCAGAGTAGTTTTCCAGCCCTTCCATGGTTCCCCAAAGGCCCGTGTTGTCTTTAAGCTCCCTGCCCAGCTGTGCAAGTCACTGGCAGCTTGCAGCCCATTTTAGGGTGTTCTGAGGGGTGGCGCGACTGTGCTCTGGAAGCACCCAGTAACGTGTATAGTGCAGAGTCCCGGGCCCTGCTCCCAGATTTCGGGCTGGGCTCAGACACCTCTCTAACAAGTGATGTAACGCAGGTGGTCTCTCCTGACAGGGTGGGCTGTGGTGATTATAGCTACTCAGCACTGCTGATCCAGATACATGGGTGGATAGTGTTTCTTTCAACACGGTTTTTGGCAACATCAGTGGGGTTGTGAGTTCAAGGCCACCCGCCCCAACAGGGGCCTGGAGGGCAGCCCCTCTGACTTGTGGGGGAAGTCCCGAGTCACCCGCTGTAATTACAGACCCACCTGGGGAACCCGTGCTCCCCGACCTCACGCCAGACCAATTAAATCAAAACCCCTGAGGATGAAAACACACACATCAGCATTTTAACTCTCCTCAGATGACCCAAGATGCTGCCAGGTGTGAGGAGCAGGGCCGAGAAAGGAGCGAGCCCCTGCTCTGAGCCAGGTAGAGACGCAGATGAGCAAAGCTCCCCGGAGAGGCCTGGGGCCTGGCAGCAGTGAGGACGTGGATTGTCAGAATGCCACAAGTACTCCAGCGACCTGACCCAGGGCACCTCACCCGGCACCTCACCCAACCTCACTCTAACTCTCCACCCCACCATCTTCCAGAGGAGAGGCCTGGGCCGAGTTTGGCGAATAAATACCATGCAGCCACATAAAGAAGGAAATCCAGCCAAGGCAAGGGTACAGTCCAAGGCTCTGAGGCCCCCATGGTGGGGGAGGAGGTAGAGCTGAAGGTTCTGGCACAGTTGGCTCAAAGGTGGAAGTGGGGAGTATTAGAAGAGGCCACAGAGGAGGGAAGTGGCCAATTCACAAAAGGCCTTGCATGCCAAGCTAACCCTGAACTTGACCAGGAAGTTAGAAGAAACCTCTGGAGGTTTTTAAGTCATATGGAAGAACAAACCCCTACTGGGATGGGCTTATCAAGGAGGGCTTCCTGGAGGAGGTCAGGCTTGAGCCAAGGGAAGGGTAGGATTTGGAAAACTGGCAGGGAGGGAGAGGTGTGGGTATTCTGATTAGCTGCTGCAGTTAAAACTCTTGAAAACCTTTCCCTCCCCTGTACATTTTGAAACCGTTTGAATCACAGACTGACTGTGTTAAAGATGTGTTTGTCTGTTATTTGAAAGCTGTGGTTTCTCTTTAACAGACTGTGGGCCCCATCCTTTGACTAGGAACCAGGAAGGAATGAAGAACACATCCTCTTGCCCGGAGAGCTAATTACTGAAATGCTGTGGGCCTCACCAGGGTGCAGGGCGTCACTGTCTACCCTCCAAGAACTCCCAACTTCTAACTGGTCAGAGTTTTCAGTGTATTTTTAGGGGCTGCCCCAAAGCCAAATGGAAGCTTTTTTTCCATAAACGCTCCCTGAGACAAGTAGCCAGGTTTCACATATTAAAGTGAAAACGTCAAAAGGGTTGTTAAAAAAGAAAAAGAAAAAAAAGACGCAGGCTCATTTGTGAGGCCTCAGTTCAGGAAACACACATCAGAGTTCAACGGCATTTGCCTGTTTTGCTTTGTTTTTTTCCTGCGAAGCTGATGGTCAGGTTATAAGGGTGATGATCATCCTATCAGTTGTTTATCCGTTCACTCAACAAGCACTCCCTGGGCTCTTCCTGGGAACCAGGCCTTCAGCTGAGCTCCAGATGAGGATGCCTCCGCGTGGATGCTCCGTCCACGAGGCGTCTAGGCTCAGAATACCTCACAGTTCTCAAAGCTGGCATGTGCGCTGTTGTGAGCTGTGTGTAGATTTATCCCCATTTTTCAGAGTGGGAAATTGAGGTTCTTGCTTCAGAGTCATGATGCTAGTAAGCGGTAGAACTTGACATTGGGTCACCCAAGTTCAAACCCTACATTCTGTCCACTCTACCTTGCTCCATTTTAAGCAATATCCTCAAACTGTCATTGGCTTAGGTTGGAACATAACTCCAAGAGGTCGAGCTGTCACTTGTAATCTGGTTAGTATTCACCCCCACCTCGGAACTCTGGTTTCCCTTTTGGGGGATATTTCCCATTGTGAGGAAGGGGAAACTAGTGTCTGCTTCCCATGGCCGCCATCACTACCAAAGTCTAGTGAAGCGAGATTCTTCCCCAGCATCTCCTCCTGCCTGGACGGACAGTGGATAGGCACTGGTGACACATAATGTCTTCCAATCAGATATCCATTCCTGGGGCTGCCACTTGAGTGAGTGGTGAGGGAACCCTGGCAGGTCAAAGTCGCTCTCAGCAGAGGACCCTGGATCAGGCTGTGCCTGCAGCACTCTCCTGGCTGGGATTCCTGCACTCTCTTGGCTCCGCCCTTTGTCCAAGCCTGCTCTCCAGCCACTTGTCAATTCTGTGAGCCCTCACTATCTTCCAGTACATCCCTTCTTGCTTGAGATGACCAGAGATGGTTACGGTTACTTCTAACCAAGAATCTTGACTGATACAAAGCCATAGGTCCCCATCCTATTTACATAGCTAGCCGGAAATAGCTGTCTCCCGCAGTGCTGTGGGCATTGTTGACCCAGAAGATTCTTACCAGAAAACCATTTTTGAATGCTGTGAAAATGTCGGCACAGTCTGTCTTGCCAAAGCCCGGGAACTATCAGCAGAGAGACCCAGTTGTCCAGGCCACCGCCTGTGTCCTGAGAAGCCAGGCGTCTCCCTGCTGGGCCCTAGACCTCAGCTCTTCAAGCCAGCACCAGGTACTCTTCTTCGATTCCACTTCCACCTGTGTCCTGCTGGCCTCTTTAGGGTCCTAAGCAGGGAGAAGCAGTAAAACTCAGGGGTGCAGTCTGCCACAGGGGGGGCAAGCTGGGGTGTAGGGTCAGAGGGGCAGGAGGGCCAGGAATGAGGGGACCTGCGTACGTGTCATTAGGCGCTCAGGGGATGGGCTACCAAAGGCCGGCCAGTGATCTGTTCCCAAGGACTGGGACAGAAGGTTCCTCAGTCAGGGTTCCCCAGGAAAACAGAACTAATTGGATATATATCTTTATTTTGGTTTTAAGAAATTGGCCCGCGTGACTGTGGGACGGCCAAGTCTGCAATCTGCAAGGCGGGCGGAGGAGCTAGAAGCTCAGGCTGAGTTAATCCTGGAGTCTGGAGGGAGCGTTTCTTCTCTGGGAAACCTCAGTGTTTGCTCTCAAGGCTCTAACCGTCTGGGTGAGGCCCACCCACACTATCAACGGCAATCTCTGCTTAAACCCACACACTGTCTGCTCACCACACCTCACAGCCACACCTAGATCAGTGTCTGATTAAGTAACTGGGTGCGCCCTGGCTGGTGTGGCTCAGTGGCCTGGGTGCCGGCCTGACAACCCAAAACATCGCTGGTTCGATTCCCGGTCAGGGCACATGTTGCAGGCCAGGCCCCCAGTCAGGGCTGTGTGAGAGGCAACCACACATTGATGTTTCTCCCCCTCTCTTTCTCCCTTCAGCCAAGTGGACACAAAATTAGCCATCACAGAAAGGTCCTCCCCCAGTGCTGCCCTCTGTGACTGGCAAAGGGGGGGTGACTTCAGGCAGGATGGACCAGCGAGTGGAGTGGGAAACACTCAAGCTGACATTGGGTCATCTCCTGGCTACAGAACAGGACATGGCACCTCAGTCACACCAAGGACGGGTTGCCCATGCTGGGTTGGCTGTGCAGATGTGTGAATAGATCACTCATTGTTTGAGCCTGGGCTCTTCTCTGCTGTCCCTGTGACACCCACAGACCAACCCCCTGCTTAGAGGCCATCCCTGTCCCCGCTCTCTCAGTGCTCTCCCCCTACTTTTTGTCCGGCTGTCTTAGCATCTCTCTTTTTTGGCTGGATGCCCATACATACTATGCCTGCTGTCCCCACCAACCCTACATAAGTCCCAGGGCCTCCCTCCTGAATGCCAACTGCTCAGGATTCCCGCCTCCCCTTCTCTTCTGGCTCCTGAGACATTCCAGCCACTACTCACACCCTGGGCCTGTCTCAGCCTCACAGGTGGGACTGGACCCAGTGGTCTGAACCACATCGGGAATGAAGAGCTCACAGCCCCAGGCTCCCACGCAGGGCGTCTCCCACACAAGCTGGGCTACCTCCACGCAGCTCTGGCCCAGGTGGCTCCCCTCTTCTGTAGCAGGCAGCGTATGGGACCTTGAACATGGTCTTGGAAGAGCGGCCTAAGAAGCAGATCTGAGTGGTCCCATCTAAGCCTCTTGGAGCTATTTCCCCAGTTTAGGCCCAACGACTGGGGAGCAGAACAGACCACAGAGAGAGACCATGGTGAGTTTCTTTCAGAGCAGCAAGAGGCCGCAAAGTTGTCTTAAATAGCCATGGAATTCTGGCAGCAGATTCACAGCCTCTGCAGGCGGAAAGAGGGCCTGAAGGTCACTCAGACATTCCCCCACCCAGGCACAAACTCCTGAAATTTGTGAGAACGTCACCTGTCGCAGAACACTCACTTAACCAGAGGGACTTTTAACTTGGGCAGTAGAACAGTTCAAGAGCTCTGCTGGAGGTCACATGAACACAGCGTGACAGAGCTCTGAGCAAACTGTGGCTTCTGCTGATTTACCTACTGAAGTGTCTGTCCCGCCCGCCCCGCCCACCAGAGGCTGTGTCACTCAATGTTAAGGTACATCGTCCCCTGTTCCCCCCCACCCCTGCCCTGTTCCTAGCAAAGTGCCTGCCCGAAGCCCGTTTCCAAATATCTGCTGAATGCTCTATTTTTAACAAACGGGGAGACTACAATCCTGAGAAGAAATGAGACCCGCCCGCACTTCCACAGCAAGCTTGTGGTTCCAATAGGACCCCCCGGATCGCGGCGAGAGCTCCTTCCTACCCTCCTGCTTGACTTCTCTCGTTCCCCACAAAAGCCACAGGTAGAAGTGTTTGTGGTCTGGCAGCTGACCAAGGCCACAAGCACATCAACAGGTCACAGTCTGACCCTGTCATCTGTTTTGCGTTTTTCTTGTTCTGTTTTGATTTTTTTAAATTTTTAGCTGTTAACAATTGTGCTTTCTACTCCAATTTGCAAGCTCCGTGCACCGCCACACTGAGGACATTATAAACCGACACCCCGAGTCGGGCAATGGAACACAGGCCCACCAGCTGCTCCCCTGCTTTCAGCAGCGATAACACCTTTAACATCATCATTTCCAGAAACTGCGCCACAGTAATAAGTACTCCTGTCTGTGAAAAGCATTTTCTTCCTGGTAGAGCCCTTTTGTATATGCTAGCTCGTCCAGCACTTGACAGAAACTTCCCAAATGAAATCATGTTCTCACGACATAGTGCTGCATGTTTACAAGAGGTGAATTTATTGTATATGAATCATCCACATGCCTGAAAAGTTGACTATAAAAATGAGGCAGTGAAAAGTCACAGGTGACTTTTACTTTCTTCCTTGTGCTTTTCTACGTCTTCCAAGTTGTCCTCAACTGAAAGGAAAAAATAGAAGAATGTAGTGGACTGAGGAGGGGGGCGCAAGGCAGGGGGCGGTCTCTGAGGACTTTGGCCTCTGGCACCCCCCCACCCCATGGGCAAGTGCAAAGACACAGCTGAGGGTAGGGGAGGAGGCTCCACTGTGTGTGACCTTGGGGACCCACGCCACCTCTCCAAGCCTCCCTTCTCTCCCCTGTAAACGGATCTGCCACCTGCTGGGCCTGCTTCACCAGGCCATGACCTCTCAAGTTGCATGACAGACAGGTTGGGACACTGCACTGTGATGACCCCGCACATGTGACCAAACCTCGGCCGTGTCCCTTCCCCTTCTATCTTGACACTATCAGATATTTCAAACACAGAAAACAGAGGAAAAGTTTTAGACTCCAGAAGGAGAAGGATCAGAAAGAGCAACTATGGACTCGGCGTTGTCAAATCTTGACACCTTGCCACATTTGCTTCAGATCTTTTTTCCTAAAAGATAAAACATTACAGCCCCGGCCGGTGTGACTCAGTTGGTGGGAGCATCGTCCTGCAGCCAGAAAGTTGCAGGTTTGATTCCTCGTCAGAGCACCCAGTCTGGCTCGTAGGATCCCCAGCCCGGCACACACAGGTGGCAGCCAATGCTTCTCTCTTGAATCGATGTTTCTCTTGCTACCTTCCTCTCTCTCTCTCAAAAGCAATGAAAAGGTGTTCTTGGGTGAGCATTAGAAAAAACATGCACAGATATAATTAAAGCCCTGTGTGTACCTCTTTCTGATCTCGTTGCCATCCCTCCCTTCCCAGGGATGGCCACTCTTCCAAATGTGGTGTCTTTGCTACTCCATGCATGTCTTAAGCCTCTCCTCTCTGGCCGGAACCCTAAAAGTATGCGTGAATGTTTAAAACGACTGTCTGTATTAGGCTGTACCTACTGCACAACGTGATGTTGTCTTTTCCTGCACAATCTCTATGGCGAAGCTTACAGCCTTAGTTTCTTTTCCATCTCAGTGCATTATTCCACCGTGTGAATAGATCGCAATGTATCTATCTCAATGGCTGTTGACGAATAATCAATCAATGTCTAATTCCACAATTATATGTGGAGTGAGTGCAGTGGAGTCAGTGGACTGTAGATAAGAGCATCTTGAACTTGACTGGATGTTGCCAAAGTCCACTCCAAAGCAGTGGTAGCCAGTTACGTCTCTGTCGATGTTGTTATAAGGGCTCCAAAGGTGCCACGTCCGTGCCACCCCCACCCCTGCTCCGACATGGACAGACTTTTTCCTCTTTGTGGGTCTGCGGGGTGGGAAGTGGGGTGTCATGACTCTTCATTTGCATCTCTCACATGACCAGTGAGGTTGAACCTTGTTTCATATTTTTGGCCACTTAGGTTTCCTCTTGTGTGAATTGCCAGTTGGTACCTTTAACCCAGTTTTTTCTTTACGTTGGACTGTTTGACTCTCCCTGGTTTGTCCGCACTTTCAGCCCACTTCTGCCGGATCCCACAGCAGGTTCAGATTACGGCATCTCTCTGCTCTAGACTTCCAACGGCTCCTCTAGAATATGTGCCACTGGTCACCATGGCCTGTGAGCTGAAAATCAAGGTCAGGCCTTTACATCCAGCTCCACCTGCTCCTCCAACCGTGCCTCCAACCGTGCCTCCCACTGCTTCCCTCCGCCCACCTGAACTCCAGCCCGACACACACAACTGGCTCCAACCCAGGCTCCTGCAAGTACCGTCTGCTTCACCTGGAAGGCTCACATCCCTCGTTCCATGTTCTACCTACGTGTCACTTTTTTCGTGATGTTTATCTTCTCTTCTCAATTCAAAGTTAGAGTCGCCGCAAAACATCACTGGCCACACTAAACCTTTCCAGTGGCATTTTTAATGTCCTGCTTTGCAGCTTTAACTATGCCTCTTTCTACACCGCTTTTCTGATTACAAAAGTACCTGCTCCTTCATCGTGCTATTTTAACCTTCATTCGTAATCCGATTTTAACCTCATCTATGCAACAGCCCTGTGAGGTGGAATAGCATTATTGTCCCCTCTGAACAGAGGAGGAACTGTGGCCTAAAGGGAGACTAGCTAACCACCCAAGATCCTGCACCGGCTCCAAGGCAGAGCTGGACTCGAAGGCCAGTTCACTGCACCGTGCCCGTCATATTTATGTATGTGTTGTTGCTGCTTGTGCCAACACCTGACACCCCCATGAGACTGTGGGCCCCCCAGCTCCCTGTTCCAGCCCCACCCAGGCGGGCACTCAATGAACACATACTTTCTCCACAAAGTACAGCAGTCACTGCAAACCCAACCCACTGGGTGCCCAGGGCTTTGTGTAGATTAATTTTAACCTTCCCAACAACTCTGTTTAGATGAGGAAACTGAGGCTGGAGGCTTGAAGTGACCTGCTCAGATTCCACAGCCAGTGGTCAGTGCAGCTGGCCTATGAGAAGAAGAGGCAGGTGCTTCCTTCTGTGATCTCCACCCTACACATCCTAAAGGCAGGCCCAGCTCGCTAGAGAGATCACACCCCAAGGGCCAGAGGCAGAAGGCCAAGGGTGGGCAACTGACAGTGACTGGGGAAAGCTGGGGTAGGATGGGGAAGTCATGTCCACTGGCCACTCCTGTGGGGTCCACACTTCCCCAGCCTCATGGGGGGGTCTGCAGACGGTGACAGTAGCAGGTGAGAGGAGGGCTGAGTGATACGGAAAGGGGTAAAGAGTGGGGTGGTGTTGACAAGTGCTCTCACCCCCACCCAAGAGTGAGTCAGGATGGGGTCACGTTGGCCCTCTCTCCCAGGGCAAGGGCCCGGTATGACAGGAGTCATGCTCATTGCTCTTATCTGCTGTCCGCTAATCCTCGGGCTGTGTATGTTTTCTTTCACTTTGTGCCATTCATTTAATACGTTGTTTGCCTGTGTGGTAGGTTTTGGCAACCTATCTCGGTGTTGTTTCAGCGCACCCAGTGCAATTTGCTGATGGACTTTGTTACTGTGCCTGTTTGTCCACCTTATATGTAAGTTCTGTTGTGTGTCTGTGCTGTGTACACGATGTGTGTCTCCTTGTTTGTATCCGTGTCTACACTCTGTAATCGCCCCTTTATTGTATGTGCGTGCCGTGTACATGGTGTGGTGTGAACTTGTATCTGTGCCGAGGCTCTGTGTGATCGCGCCGCCGGCGCAGGGTGTTGTGAGTCCGGTTCGGGTGGCCCTGGATCGTGTCTACGCTGTGAGTCTGCACCTCCCTGCTGTGTCTCTGCCAGCCGTGGGTCTGTGCCCTGTGCGCAAAGCCGTGTTTCCTTGACAAGTGTGTGCCTGCCCTGAGCAGCGCGCGCGTCGGGCGCTGCTTCTGTGAGTGCGGGCGTTGTGCCTGCACCCCGGTGGCGCGGCGGTGGCGCGGCACTGCCTCTGCGTCCGTGCACTCGCGCCGCGTGTCTGCGCCCGGCGCGCGGTGGCGGCGGGGGCGGCCTGGGGGCTGGCGCGCGGGCGGGCGGGTCGCTGCGGGGCCCCGCGGCCGCGGGCTCCAATGGCAAGGCCGGCACGGCCCCCGTTAATTACATAAGCGGGACGTCAATAATTCGCGGGAAAACGCGAAAAAGATGGCGCCCCGCGCCCGGGGGGCCCCTTCCTGAGCGCCCCGGCCCCTCCCTTCTCCTCCTCCCCCCTCCTCCCCGCGGCGCCCCCGCCCCGCCCCGCCCCCGCCGAGACCCCGACCCCGGCCCCACGAGCGGACACTCGGCCGGGCAGCCGCGGGCCGAGCGCATCTCTGCCGCCGATGCGCCTGGTGGCCAGACTCCAGGTGGGACCGGCGGACACGCAGGCTCGCGGTAAGTTGAGCGCTGCAGGCGGCGGCCGGGCCCGGGGACTCCGCGCCACGCTCTTCTCTTTTGCAATCTTCCAGAACTTTGGCTGGGCGAACGCCTTGGGCGGGGGTTTGGAGTCCTGGGGAGCCGCGCGCCTGGGGGCCGAAGGGTGCTGACCGGTGTCCGCGGCGGGAACCCCGCCCGGGCCCCCGAAACTTTGGGGGGCGTGGGTGACAGGTCGCTCTTCCCTGGCCCCAAATCGTTACTTTTTCTTCTCGGGGGGAGGAGTGGTGTGTGGGGGAGACCGACGGGGGCGTTTGGAATTTTGCTCACGTCCGAAGTCAAGCTGCGGCAGAATGAGGAAGGGGGCGGCTCTGAGTCCTAGTGACTGAAGAGAGAGCGTAGCACTGACCCGAAGGGGGTTCTTCTGCGAGCTTTCTCCCCCCTCCTTAATACCGTTTTTAAAAAGCCAACGGCCGCCCTGGGAGAGGCCCCGGCGCATGAATCATCCTCGCTTCCTGCCCCCGCCTGGCCCCGCGCTCCGGGTGCCGCGGATTTGAACTGGACGCAGACGAGAACCCGCAGAGGCATTTCTTTGCAGATGGGTTTGAATCAGCCAATCACAGCCCACGGGGGCCCGCTCCGGGGGGATGGAGACCTGAGTGGGGGGCCACCACCCGTGATCCCCCCACCCCGGCCCAGCCAGAGCGGGGGGCGCGGCGATCCTGCCAGCTCCCAGCGACAAGGCTGGGGAGGAAGTGTCAGTTTGTGAACCTGCCAGGGCCCGGGCCCCAGCCCGGCGGGAGAGGGGACCTCGCAGAGCCTCGGGCGGGGATCTTGCAGAGCCGGAGAGTCAGGTGGCAGAGAAGGCAGGGATTCGGACCGCATACCCTGCTTGATGCCTGTGTACTCTGCCCTGAAGAAGAGAGAGGAACGGGGGCAAGGGGTGGGCGCACCGCCCTCTGGAGAGCCAATACCCCAGCAGTGCCCTGCGTGCCCCCTGGGCGCCTGACATGCACACACATGTCTTTAGCTTCATATGCTCACTGACATATTGCTGTAGACATCCAACAGTCTCACAGGAGTACACACTCAAACGACCCTGTATACAGATAATCGTAACACCAGGTGCCCAGCGCCATGGCAGAGAGAGGAGCCGGTGCAAGGAACAGAGGGAGTCAGTGTCTGGCTTAGTGGAGAGTGTGTGGAGGGGCATGAGGCCAGGGGAGCCCAAGGAGGGGAGGAGGAGGCCTGTGGGCAAGGGGGGGGCTTAGGAAGGCATTGGGGGCCACAGAAGGTTTCCAGGAGAGAATAAGGTGAGAATTGGTGGCCCTGTGGAAGAGCCTGGTGGGGAGGCAGGAAAGCAGGGAGTGGACTATCGAATCCTGGGTGCCAGGGGTATCATTCCCCATCCTAGGTGACCAGCATAGGTGAGCACAAGGCGTAGGAAATAGTTTTTGAATGACTCAACGGCCCAGGGAAGGTGAGGCCCTGACTCAGACCAGGACTGAGGGATGGAAAAGACAGCAGGATACCAGAAGTCACTGTGCCCACAGTTGGTGGATGTGGCAACTCAGGGGTTGGAGAAGTCTGAGGTGCTTGGGGGTTCTGGGGACCCCAGTAGCACCATCAACAGGAAGAGTGAAAGCATTTTGTAGGCTGGCGAGAGATGGTCACGGAGGGGGCGGCATGGGGGAGGCAACTGCTCAGAGCAAATTTGCATCTGAGTGAAAAGCACAAGTGAGTTTAAATGCCCCAGCGTTGGTTTCCATTAAATCACCCCGTAATTGAGAACAGAAAGGGAGATTACAGAAGACACACACAGACGGCCAAGTCCGTACCCGTTCACAAGCCACCCAGGCGTTTTCCTCTCTGGGTGAGCGTTCTCAGCCAGCTCTCAGGGCAGGAGTAAGAGTAAGACTTCCCGCTGCTCCCCTGGAGAAGCCCCTCCACTCAGAGACCATGCAGTATGTTTGCCCAAGGCAGCGACTTTCAACCTGTGTGTGGCAAGAATTTTTAAAACATGCAATACCTGACTATTTAGTTGGGAGCACTGACCTCTTTTCCCTTAGATTGTCACATTAAAAAAATGACAACCGCCAACACGACAATAGCTGTCAGGTGTGAATGCCCTGTCTTGAACCATGATTATATAGGCCATATAATAGACTCGCATCTTATTGGTCACGGTGCATAATAAGGTTGCGTCTGATTGGTTAATTCTTGGTACCAGGTATTCTTATATACATGTATGAACAAAACTATGCAAGTATTGTTTAAAAAGTCACTTTGGAGCAAAAAGGGTAGGTAATTACTATTTTTATCTGTTTGTAAATCAATCAAAATTATACCTATTTTTGCATCAGATCAGCAAAAAATATATATTTTTGGTGTGCTGCAGAATTTTAGTAATTAATCTATGTGTGCAGTGAGATGAAAAGGATTTAAGGGATAAAGCCTCGGGTTCCTAAGCCAGACAGTGGGTGTGGTTCAGGCCCCTGGCCTGGAAGACTTTGCTCTGTGGTTGGCTGAGAGACTTCTCAGCAGAAGGCAGCACGGTACAGATGGAAAAGAGAGCAGAACTTAGGCTCGGCCCACCTGATCATGAGCCACGGCTCTGCCTTGAACCCCCTGGCCACTTCCCCTTGCCAAACCTCAGTTCCCCTGCCTGTAAAATGGGAATAATAATGTCCCCCTGGCAGGGCTGTCATGAAGATCTCATGAAATAATAAAAGGGCCTGGCACATACCACAGATTACATAAATGGCAGTTCTCTCCTCCTATCTCTGAAGTAAGGAGTAAAAAGCCTGTTCTTTTTCTCTTCCAGTAAGAGTGGAAACCAATGGAGAATCGAGCTCTGGACCCAGGGACTCAGGACTCCTATGGTGCCACCAGCCACCTCCCCAACAAGGGGGCCCTGGCAAAAGCCAAGAACAACTTCAAAGACCTGATGTCCAAGCTGACGGAGGGCCAGTATGTGCTGTGCCGGTGGACAGACGGACTGTATTACCTCGGGAAGATCAAGAGGGTGAATAAAGCTTTTCTCCCCAGCCCCCGTTCCCAGGTTTTCAGCATCTCTCTGCTCATCCTCTGGCCTAGGCCTCAGACCGGTGATGGAGGATGGGGCATTGCTGGGAAATTCCCTTCTTGCCCCTCACACTCAAAGGCTGAACATGGAAGGAGCTTTTGCAGGTGCCATCCTTAGAGCTAACATCACCCAACCAGTTCTTTAGAAAAGTGCTCTGCGAGCCTACAAAACAACAGGGACTCAGGTTGGCGATGATCACAGACAAACATGTGGCTTGTCTGTCCTCAGCATTCCCACCTAGTTGTCCCTCTGTCCCTGGCTGTACAACTCCAGGGTCTGGGCATGCACTCCCCCCAGGAGCTGCCACCTGCCTTCCCCTCTGGGCCACCTCTACTCTCTGTAGCACGGGGAGGGGCACCTCGATCCCGAGGCCCTGCAGAAGACCGTGCTCCGTGGCTCTTCCCCAGACACTTTCTCACATTGCTTCTCCCTCTCTGCGCCCCAGGTCAGCAGTTCAAAGCAGAGCTGTCTTGTGACTTTTGAGGATAATTCCAAGTACTGGGTCCTGTGGAAGGACATACAGCATGGTGAGTATTCCTAAGACTTTGGACACTCCTGCCCCACCCCGTGTCCTTTCTCTTCCTCCACCTCCATTTCCCCCTTGTCTCCTTCTGTCTCTTATTCCTGCCATCTGACCTTGTCCATGAAACCCCAAGCCCACCTGATATGCTGATCAGAATACTAGTTGTGCATTTGCATGGAGAGGCCTTTATGACATTTGTCATCCCCTTGGGTACCCCTGCCTCATGAAGGAGGCCAGCAGATGGAGAAAGTGACTTAGGAGGTGGTGGGGGCAGGGTAGGTCCCAGGCCTGTGTCTGCCTCCTTGCTGCACTTCATCTCCTGCTGCGCAAAGCTCCGAGTCTCTCTGGGCTAGGAACAGGGAGGGCCCGGGCAATCGGAATTGTCACCTCTACATGAGCACAGTGTCCCCTATCAACATGTGAAGAAAACTAGTGGAGGCAGCCCTAGCCAATGGGGAAAGACCAAGGAAGCAGAGATGGACCAGGCAGGGTGAAGATGGACGTGCCCAGTGGGGCTGGACCAGCTTTCAGGGTGGAGAGGGAGCTGGGTTGGTACCACCCCTGCCCTCAGAGAGTTGCCTCTGTCTTACAGAGACGGCAAACCAGTGGCATTCTGGAGCTCTCAGCAGGCTATTCGACACTTATGGTCTAACAAAAGAATAAATGTGGCAGCCCTGGCTGGCATAGCGCAGTGGATTGAGCGCAGGCCTGCGAACCAAAGGGTGGCCAGTTTGATTCCCAGTCAGGGCACATGCCTGGGTGGTGGGCCAGGTCCCCAGTCTGGGTTGCACAAGAGGCAACCCCACATTGATATTTCTCTCCTCTTTCTCCTTCCTTTCCCCCTCTCTAAAAATAAATAAATACTTTAAAAAAAAGAATAAATGTAGCGGTATGGGGGGGTCAGGTCTTAGGGTCAGATATTCCTTGGACAAAGTTCTAGCTCTGTCATTTACTAGCTGCATATCCTTGAGCAAGGGACATAACCTCTCTGACCCTCGGTCTCTTCACCTGAAACAAACAGATGATGAAAGTACGGGCCTCCCAGAGTCATTAAGAGAAATAATCCACAGAAAATGCTTAGTCCAGGGCTATAGGGGGGCTGTTTCTAAAGAATTTGTTTCCATAAGAGGTGGTTTCAAGGAGCCTACCAAGTAGGGGCCACAGAACCCAGGCAGTTAGTAGAGCTTCTAAATTGTCTGTTTTCTTCCAGGCTATTGTGGCTAATGCAGACTGATTCTTCTCCAAGCCCCTCTCCTCTAAATTTCTATAAAGATCCAAAGCAATAAGGACCTGCTCTCCTGGGCTCCCCTCTCAGTGAAAGCACAGGGAGCCGCCTGGGGAGGAAAAGGCTCTTTTTAGCAGAACTTGAGGAGGAGGCCCACTGTGTGCCAGGGACCGCAGTGGGCGGCGGTGCCAAGACAGAAATACATGTCAACTGTGTTTAATGTATTCACTCAAACCTTCCACACATAAACACATATTTCTTCTTCAACAAAAACAAACAGAATGCGAGGGGAAAAAAGATGGAGAGGGAACTTACAGTTTAAAAGCAACTGAACAGACTTCAAATTGTTACGACTCTTGCTTGAGACAACTAGAAACGTGAATACTAACTGAAGTTTGCATATAAAGAAACCATTTTTAATTTCCAGGTGCCATGAAGATGCTGTAGTTATGGATTTTTTTAAAAGACCATTCTAATCTTTCAGGATACATACTGAAATATTTATGGAAATGATTGGGTATCTGGGACTTGACACAAAATAATTGCGGGAAGTGGGAGGGAATGTTGTCAAAACAAGATTGGCCATGAGTTCATATTTGTTAATGAGGATAGTTAAAGTATACCCTTCTGTCTTTTACATTCCCATCATAAAAATTTAAAACAGTATTTAACAACAACAAAAAAAAAACACTGCACAATTAAGTTAAATCAGGCAGGAGAAGAAACATGATCAAAAGAACAGAGGATGCCATGTCAAATAGCCACCAGTTTGAATCCCACCTCTCCTGTTTACTAGCTGAAGGAGGGACTTCACTTCCCTAAGCCTCAATTTCCCCATCTTTAGGATGGGGTGATTACAATGGGCACCTCAGAGTGGTTGGGGAGGTTTGGTGAGTTGGCCTGTGGGGTCCAGGGCTAGGCCCAGCGCAGAGGCTCGGCACCTGGAATGTGATTTTAAAACTTCTAGTTCCAGCCAGCTAGACCCCAGAGGGCCTCTTTCTTTCAGCTGGAGTTCCAGGGGAGGAGCCCAAGTGTAACATCTGCCTGGGGAAGACATCAGGGCCATTGAATGAGATCCTCATCTGTGGCAAGTGTGGCCTGGGTGAGTGTGATGAGCCGGGCACTGAGAAGGCCCTGACCTGTGGTCTACCACTGGCCCCCCCTGCCTCCCCCCCACCCCCCCACCCTGACCGGCAGTGCCTCACACTGTTGGGGCCTCAGCTGGCTTCCTGTTTCTCTTGGAGCTCCCCAGTGACAGGGGCCAGTCTCTGGGAGTGAGGGCCCAGGAAGGGGACCATTTGGGTGAGCTGGGGCTTCTGGAAAGTGCAACTACTTATGCAGTTTGGAGCCTCCCTGGATGGAGAGCATAAACGGGAGAGATGGGGCACACAGGCTGAAGTCAGACCTTGGTGCCTGCCCCCTCTGGGGCCCAGGCTGTCTTTCAGTCGCCTGCTTGGACACCAACTTGGCTTGCCTTGGTGAGAGTATGGCCAGCTAGTCCCCTGGCAGCTGGCAGGCACACAGCTCCTAGGACCTGCTGCAGCCCTTCCCAGCCCTGCTGCCTTTGGGCTGACTGGCCGTGGGCCACGGCTTCCTTGTGGTCACCCACCACCCCTCCTCTGCCTAGGTTACCACCAGCAGTGCCACATCCCCATAGCAGGCAGTGCCGACCGGACTCTGCTCACACCTTGGTTCTGCCGACGTTGCATCTTCGCTCTGGCTGTGCGGGTGAGCCCCCATCTTTCAGTCCCTGCCTCTCCCCTCTCCAGTCGGGAAGCCCAGCGACTCTCCGGGCTCAGGCCTGCCTCCGGGTCACGGAGCCAAGGCTCTGGAGGCAGACAGCGCCTCTACCACTTACCAGCCGTATGTCCTTGGCCAGGTTCCTGGAGCTTCAGTTCCCTTCAACTGTAAAATGGATATGCGTTTGGTGGCAGGACTAGGAGGCCCCAATAAATGGAGCCTTACTATTAAAAGAAAACCCGCATTCATGTGTGCCCACAGTCATTAGTTATTATTACCTTTATTGTGCTTGTTACTATTAATGGAGATCCTGCTGGGAAAGGGAGAGGATGGATTTGGGATTGCTGAGAAAAAGCTCCTTGCGTCTGACTTTATTGGAATATCTGCGGGTCCCCCTAGTGGGCATTTCCCTTCCGGCCCAACCGGGCCCGCTCATCTCCCGCAGAAAGGCGGCGCGGTGAAGAAGGGCGCCATCGCCAGGACGCTGCAGGCGGTGAAGATGGTGCTATCCTACCAGCCCGAGGAACTCGAGTGGGACTCGCCCCACCGCACCAACCAGCAGCAGTGCTACTGCTACTGCGGCGGGCCGGGAGAGTAAGGCCGCCGGGGCGGGGCGGGGCTTCCGAGGGGCGGGGGCGGGCCAGGAGGGTCAGGCCAGGGAGAAGCCGGCTCGAGGGGCGGGGCCTCGCGGGCCGGGGCGGGCCCGACTGGGGCGGTCAGGGGCGTCAGGCCGGCGGGGGGTTGGCTGGGGAAACCAGGCTCGAGGGGCGGGGCCGACTGGGGCGGTCCAGGGGGGTCAGTCCTAGGGAACTGGGTCGAGGGGCAGGGCCGAGCGAGCGGGACCTCCCGGGAAGAGCCCGAACATTAAGGATGAGAAGACTAGGTGGAGGTGGTTTCCTGGGGCTCTGCGGAGAAGGATTACACAGTGATTAAGAGCCTGGAAACCAGGGTCTAAGCCCAGCAATCGCTGTGCAGGCCCTGAGCCTCGGTTCTCATAGTAGTTTCCCGCTGTATGGTGGCTGTGAGCAGCGCCTGAGTCAGATGGTTCACCTAAAGGCTCTCACAGGGCCTGGCACTTGTTGGGCACTGACATGTGAGGTGTTACTGGGGGTGAACGCAAGTTAGGACAAACCTCCATTGCCAGAGCCAATGAAACAGGCTGCTGGTGAGATATTAAGACCCTTTTTTGGGGCGTGTGCAAGGAGGAGGTGGGGCATCATACATTGGGGATACTGTGGAGGGCATCCTTGTCCTGGCTGTTGGGCGAGGGCCTGGGCCTCCATGTAGCCACGGCGACTGCAGAGGCCAGCAGAAGGGATGGGCCTCTGCACTCAGGAAAGGCAGCCTCCAGGACACCTGGAAGTCCATATCTAAGCCCCAGACTGTGTTGAAGAGAAGTAGGAGTCTGGAGGCCATGGAGAAATGCCTTTCTCAAAGAGACCTTTACAGCATTAAGGCAGCGGGTTTTCCATGCTTTTGAGCGGAGTTACTCAGGGTGATTGTTTAGAATGCATTTCCCTGGGGCTTCCCCAAAGGCTGAGCAGGTCTGAAGCGGGCTGAGCAATCTGCAGTTTAACCCAGACCCCAGGTGATTCTGATGCCAGTGGTCGGTCCATGGACCACACCTGACAAGCTGTGAACCAGGCATTGACTCTTGTTGAGGAAACACCATTTTGCTCTTAACTCATATTCACTGCGTAGTTGTAGAATGGCCACGGTGGCAAAGCTACAGTACGAGGCGAGAAAAACCAGACGTAGTGCTGCCCTGTTGGTTGCGGGAGCCTTTATTCTCCCACGGAGTCTCCTGGGCAAACTCTTCCTCGTCAGTGGTATTTGGGAAGAACCATGTGGGGTGCAGCCCAGAGATGGGAGCTCCAGCCTGGCCTGGTGGAAGAGCGCTTTGAAGTCAGGGAGGCCAGGATTTAAATCATCATCCACCGCTTGCTTCCTGAGCGACCCTGAGCAAGCCATTTAACCTCCGACTCACCTAGTGTCCCATCCCGAGATCAAAGGAGATTGCACGTGCCCTGCTTCCAGGACCTCCCCTGGCACAGCCTAAGTGCTCGGTCACTGTGTTCTCTTCCCTGGCCCCAGTGGAGGCCACGTTTATGTTGGGAAAGGTTGCTGAGGCTTGTGTCTGGCTGGGAGCGTGGGCCCAGGTGACCCTGCCTCCTCTTTGTCTGCAGGTGGTATCTGCGGATGCTGCAGTGTTTCCGGTGCAGGCAGTGGTTCCATGAGGCCTGCACCCAGTGCCTCAATGAGCCCATGATGTTTGGGGACCGGTAGGTGCTGATCCGCTCTGCCCCGGCCTTGGGTGTAAGGTGGGGGGACTGGGGCCAGGAGTAGCAACTCCTTCAGCTGCCTGCCAGGCTCTAGTGAAGTGGGGTTCTGTGGGGGAAGACTTCCCGCAGAGGAACATTCTGGACCACATCCCCAACTGCCATTGACTTGTGGGGGATCTTAGACACAGCCCCACCTTCCCTAAGCCCCAGTCTCTTTAAGTTTCTGAAGAAGGGGGAAGTGACACAGGCCCCGCCCACCCCTGCCCAGGGTTGTTGCAGGAGCCACTGGGTGAATGGATGACTTGATCCAGCTTCCAACCAATGGAGCTGAGCTAACAGGAGGCTTATGTGTGCCTTGGTGATTGCATGTGTGTGTCTCAGAGGGGAAGAGTGTGACCACTGCAGCCCACCCTAGCTCAATTCACCCTCTGAACGCAGCCACACTTCAGGGCAATGACCCTGGGGACACGGGTTGAGGTAGGGGTTCGAAGGGGCAGGGGAGTATTTCCTGATCTCTGTCCTGCCCTGCCCTTACCCCCTGCCCCCAAGCCAGGGGAAGGGAGGTGAGGGGGCTGCATTAGGGTGGGGTGTCAGCGCCCCTCCCACCACAGGCCCCCTCTCCACCCACCCACAGGTTCTACCTGTTCTTCTGCTCCGTGTGTAACCAGGGCCCAGAATACATCGAGAGGCTACCCCTGCGATGGTGAGAGGATGGGGCTTGGCCCAGGTGCCCCCGCCCCCTCCCAGCCCCTCTCCTGCCCCATCCCTCCAGAAACAATTCCAGTTCCAACTACCAGGTCCCAGCTTAATCTCTGCCCTTCAGTCCTTACCCAGGCAGCTCCGGCCCTGGCGGCTGCCTCACCCTGACCCCACCTCCTTGCCCCCTCGCCCAGGGTGGATGTGGTTCACCTGGCCCTCTACAACCTGGGGGTGCAGAGCAAGAAGAAGTACTTTGACTTTGAGGAGATCCTGGCCTTTGTCAACCACCACTGGGAGCTTCTGCAGCTTGGCAAGGTATGCAGGACCATGGGACAGTGGAACAGCAGAAGCCCGCGCCACAGTGGGGGTCCCACGGTGCAGAGAGGTGTCCCCAGGGTCACAGTGCAGGCTGGGATCCAGGACTCTGAGCCCTAACTTTAAGCTGCTGGCTGGAATAAAGCTCCAGAGCCTTGAGCTGCTGTATCCCCGAAACCACACCTCTGAGCTTGTGCCTTGCAAGGGGCTCCCTGACCCAGGTTTTGACAGTGGGCTGGTTAGGACCTCACAGACTCAGCTGTACAGAACTAAGGATCAAGTCTGGCCAGAGAGATAGCAGACCTACGAGCGGGCTAGGAGGAAAAGTGAGGTGGGCCTGCCCCCTGCTGGTCCTACTTTGAACAGCAGAAGTGGGCACCAGGGTCTCCATGGACTGAAGTCACAAACCGGCCTTGCAGGATGTCAGAGGTGGAGAGTGACTTGCCCAGGACATTTGGAGCTGAGCCTGGGCCTCCCCAACCACTTCCATGGTGGGACCATGTCCCCTTTTCCCCTTGACACCCTTAGAATCCTCCCTACCACATCTAGAGTGAGGTGTCTTCTCTACTGAAGTGTCTTCTCTCTGCCCCAAATCCTTCTTTGATAAGACAGGGATTTAAAAAAAAGGTAACTTATGCTTTGCACCAGTGTTTCATATAATATATTCATTTACAGTGTTTGATAATTTATAAAAGACATAACGTGTTATAAAGTCCTGGAGGATAGGTAGAGCTGGTATATATTTTTAAACAACTTTTTTTTTTCTGATTTACAAAATAATTTTACATATTCCTGGTAGAAGAACTTTAAAATACCAAAAAGCCTAAGGAAGTATGTGTTAAGAAACCCACCCAGACATCACACAACCCAGAAGCAGCTGCTGTTGATGCACGGGTGCATTTCCTTCCGTCCTCTGCTCTCTGCGTTTTTTCTTCTACATGGTTTTAGATTGTACAGTATTTTAAATACTCTTTTTCAGTTTCCGTTGCGTTATAAATAATTTCTCCTTCCATGGAAGAGTGTTCATACACATTTTAAAGGCTGTGTGTATTTCTACCACGGTTGACTTGTGTCCTTCCTATTGGACACTCAGTTTCTCTCCCGTTTGTCCCGTCGGCCCAGCACTGAGAACAGGGCTGCCGGGAACATTTTTGTACATAGAGCTTTGTCCGCGTTTCGTGTCCTGTCCTCGTGAGGGAGTCCACAGAGTAGCAGCACTGGGTCAAGGGCATGGTCATCTTTGAAGCTCTTGATACATTTAGGTCAGGAGTGCCTCGCCCCAGTTACAGGTGGGAACTGAGCACAGGTGAAAAGACTCATCTGAGGTCCTGGCTAAGTCAGCGGTTCTCACCTGGAGGACTCAGGAGACCGAGGGGAGGGAGGTGTGTGGCGGAGGCCTCCTCAGATGCCATATACTAGGGTCTGAATGTCCTGCTGGTCTGCTCCCCCTTAGCTCACCAGCACCCCTGTGACCGACCGAGGACCGCATCTCCTCAACGCGCTGAACAGTTACAAAAGCCGGTGCGTGCAGGGAAGGGAACGCCGTGGGGCCCCCTACAGGTGGGACTTCAGTCTACAGGTTCTCCTGCCGCATAGTCTTTGCTCAGGGTGTGCTCCCTGCCTGGGTCTCCGGCCCCTTCTCCGTGACTATGTAAACCCTACCTGTCCTTCAAGACCCAGGGAGCACCCCTCCTCCTTTGCGATGCTTCCCCAACCCTTCCAGCAGCATGTGACACTCATCTGCACCCCTGACCTCTAAGGGCCCCTGCTGCCCTGGCCATCTACAATAGCTCGGGCCAGGCACCAAGGGACTGATTCACCCTGTCTCAGGTGGCTTCCCATCCAGACTTGTCTGAGTGCCTCTCAGACACACAGCTAACATGTCCCTCGCCCCACCCCCTACCCCGAGGGAATACCCAGGCTCCTTAGCACAGCATTCATGGCCTCTTACGAGACTCTGCCATGCTTTCTGCCACTGTCCTTTTGCCTTATTTATTCTGGATGTCAGCCATTCTGAACGCTTTGCTTCCGCACACGTGCTTTTGCTCACGTTCTTCCCTTTCATTCATTTGTTCCATCAACGGCTACGTAAGGAACTGCTGCCCTGTCAGCCCTGGGTAGGGTGAGGACACAGCGAGGCAGACGTATCCACTCTCCCACCTTCTCACGGTTTGGGGCCCAGGCACAGCCCGGCTCTCGAGTCAGCGAGGCTCCTGTCCCGGTGGGAGCAGCCTCCTGAGGGTCGGGCTGTGCCTGCATCACCACTGCAGCCTCATGGCAGCCCGGCTGGTGTTGGAAGGATGAGCACAGGGCCTGGAGGTGCTGTCCGTCTCCTTGGGGAGAACAGAGAACTGAATGGTGCTCCACTGGAGCTGGAGGACGCCTTCCTGTGGCAGGTGGCCTTGGGGCTGGTGGAGGCAGAGAAGAGAGCAGCAGCAAGAGCCACACACGTGCAGTGGAAGGACAGGGAGGATCCACCAGCCATGTCCTCAGCCACTGCCTGGGAGTTTGAGGAATTGGCATCTCTTCGGGGTTTAGCTCTGGGTCCAGGGGGGCAGAGAGAGTAGTTCAATGCTTGACTCTCCTCCCCGCGAGGCTAGACCAACAGGCCCCACAGCTTTCTCCTCCCTTGCCCGCCCCCAGGTTCCTCTGTGGCAAGGAGATTAAGAAGAAGAAGTGCATCTTTCGCCTGCGAATCCGCGTCCCGCCCAACCCGCCAGGGAAGCTGCTGCCTGACAAGGGCCTAGTGCCCACTGAGAATGGCACCTCCTCTGAGCTGCGTAAGAGAGGAAAGAGCAAGCCTGGGTCAGTGCCCGGGGACCCAGGGACCAGGGCTGCAGCCAAACCCTGGATCTCTGCTCCCTGCTCCCAGCCCCAGCTGACGGGCCGTGTGATGGACCCAGACAGTGTGCTAGCGTCCAGGCAGGCAGGGAAGATGCACACCCAGCCAGCCCCGCACTGGAGGCTCCCATTGCGACTCCTTCCACCACAGCCCCTTATTGCCTTGCTTGGAGGAAAAGCCAGATCCTGGGACCCAGTCTTACTGGGTGAGGGTTTAGGCAGAGAAGTCAGACTGTAAGGAGCCCGTGGCTCTTTGGTGGAGCTGAGCCCCCTCATCCTGGGCGTGGGAGGGCAGAGCATCTGGATGCTGTGCCTGGAGAGGCATCTTCTTCTCTCTCTTCTGCCCGCGATACCGCCCTCCATCCCCTCCCGCTCCTGCCGCCCCAGAGGACTCCTCTTCCTCCCCAGGCTCCTTATGAAGGAGAGCCTGTGCTGCCCCTGCCACCCCTCCCTCTGGGCCACCTCCTGGGCCTTCGGGCTCTGACTGGGCCACCCTCTCCCTTTTCTGTCTCCGCAGTTTGTTGCCTCACGAATTCCAGCAGCAGAAAAGGCGAGTTTATAGAAGAAAAAGATCAAAGTTTTTGCTGGAAGATGCTATTCCCAGTGTTAGTTTCTTGTTTTCTTACTCTCCATGTTCACATGCAGGGTCAGCAGATATCAGGGACTCCTGTGCAGAGAGTGAGTCCCCCAGGCCCAGGGGACTGTCCCACATCCCACAAATGAGAAGCCAGCTCCTGTTACAACTAAACAAGAGAAAACCAGGCTCCCCAAGTTCTCCCTGGAACCTGAAGGGGGGTAGGAGTAGGCAGTATCCTTGTCCCCACTGTCCAGGTGGGGACATTGAGGGCCAGGGAGGAGCAGTGACCTTCCTGAGGTCACACCTCGGGCAGTGGCGGAGCCCAGCCTGCAGAGTCCAGAGCTTGCTCTGCCCCTTCAGTGCCTCCCACCTCCTGGCACTTCAGTTCACAGAGGCACTCCCCACCCTCCTGTACCTCCTGACACCGCTCTGAGGGAGGCACGCCAGGGGTCACTGTGCACTTTGGCAGCTGATGTACTGAAACCCAGACATGGGATTGTCATGTGGTCAGTCGGCTAGAGACAGCCAGGACGGGAGCTGGGTGACGTGGCTCTCTGGTCAGGACCGGAGATAAGAGCAAGCCAGCGAGGAGTCTTCCCCTGGGAGGGTCCAGCCCTCAGAAGCCGGGCTGCACCAGCAGGCAGCCTGTATGGCCTCAGCCAGGGTTGAAGGGGGATGGAGATCTGATGTTCACTGACCCACCCTCCCCTCCTCCTTCCTTTGTGTCCACAGAGTGACTTTACCTCGGCCTGGAGCACCAACCACCACCTGGCCAGTATATTTGACTTCACATTGGATGAAATTCAGAGTTTAAAAAGGTAACAAACAGTGAGGGACCCAGCAGAGAGGTCCGCTCTAGAGACTAGGCAGGGAGCCCACTTCCACTCCACACCGCGGTGCAGGCAGGCTCTGGAAGGTGCGAGGCAGAAAGCCTTTTGAGGGAGTGGGAGCTCTCGTTCAAAGGACACGCCATGTCTAAGGCTATGTGAAGGGTCTACATCAGAGCCCACGTGCCCCTGCTGTGGTCTCCAGGGCTCCCGTGGGCGGCTCCTCGGAGCAGCACGCAAGGCCAGCCTTGCCTGGGCCCCCCCGACCTCTCCAACCCCTCTCCTGCTTCTCCCGGCCCCACGTGCTGTACCAGAATTGCTGTGGGTACCCCACACTCACATGCCTCCAGGAAGCTGTCACTGACCCTCCCCGGGCTGCCTGGGATACTTCCTGTGTAATCCCACAGCACCTGGGGCATGGGCCACCTCACAGATGGTCTGTGTATTCCATTGTTTTATTTCTGAAATCGCTAAGGTCATCCAGTGCTTTCCTGTAGGCATGTGAGAGGCAAGGGCTTCAGTCAGTCAGCACGGGGCTCAGGCCCCTACCCACCGGTTACTGGCTGTGGAACTTGAGCAAAATCTTGAACCTCTGTGAACCTGGTTCGGCGTGGCTATGAGAGTCAAACAAGATACTGTAAATGAAGGCACCTTGAGCCTGTAAAGCATTGCACAAGTGTCAGGGATCATGCTCATTATCATCTGTTAATTCGTCGGGGGAGGCTTTCTTGACTCCTTGGCCGTGGGAGTCTGGAAGGGTGGGAGAGGGATGGGCAGAGAGGAGGCGGCCTCTGTAGGTATGGTGGCAGGAAGCTCAGCAGTGGGAACAGGGGCCTCTGCTGGGATGGAGGCTGCATGTCAGAGGGGCCGAGGGACGACTGGAGAGGTCCCCAGGGGCGCCGAGGGCTGACGGCAGGCTCACCCTCTCCTCCCTCCCAGTGCCAGCTCAGGCCAGACTTTCTTCTCAGACGTGGACTCCACGGACACCGCCAGCACCTCTGGCTCCGCCTCCACCAGCCTGTCCTATGACTCCAGGTGAGCTTCCTGGCCATCTGGACTCCCGCCTGGCCTCTCATCCCCCATAGCCCTCCACCTCCCACTTCTGTGACTTGAGGCTCCTTCTGTGCATCTGAGTCTTGGGCTGAGGACCTGGCCTTCTGCCGCTGCAGGCCTGGGCCTGCGGCGCCCTGGTCTGCGTCTGGTCGTCCAGCTTGCTCCTCTTTGCTGCAGGAGGTTGTCACATTTCTCTGTGGGCAGTTCCCAGCTCTGGGGTCATTTGGCCGGAGGTTCTCTCATTCAAGGGGTCTCGGCCTCTGCATGCCATGATGCAGCATGCCTGTGCCTACTGCAGGGCCCCGCCCCGAGGTCTGTCTTCCGGGTCTCTCGGGAAAAGAGCCATCGATTTGGACGCCTGATGGAGAGGGACAAGGCATCCTGCAGGGCGTAGGATCTGGAAGAGGAACAGAAATCCTGGGAGCCTCGCTGAGGGTCCAGTGGCTGCAGCCGGCCCCCAGCAGTGCAGGGGGTGGTGCTGCAAAGCCCATGCATGAGTTCTTCTGAACTCCGCCTCCTTTAGTCGGATTTTGGGGTGCTGGAGGCCCCTGCGAAAGTACAATTATGTGTCTTGGGAGTTTCTGTCCCCAGACATCTCTGTCTCGGTGTCTTTCTCTGGTGTTGCCTCTGTATTTCCATTTGTTTCTTCCAGTTTCTCCGCACTAAGTCTTCAGCTCTTTCTGCTTCACCTACCTGTGAACATGCCTGTTCTCGTGTGTCCATTTCCTGACCATGCCTGCCTTTCTGCTCGTGTGTGCAGTGTGCACGCGTGTCTGTCTCCAGTCCTGACTCTGGGGCACAAGAGGCTTTAATCCATAACCGCCATCCTACCCCCATTTGGCTCTCTAGCTGCGCCAGCCCCGGTGAGGGGCGGGCTGTATCAGCAGGGCCTCTGCACTGCACAGCTCCGGGAGGCACAGAGGATGGTACAAGCCCAGGGCTGAGATCCTAAGTATAGAGAACACATGCTTTAGACCTGGGCACACCTAGGTTTGAACCCTGGCTCTGTCCCTTCCCAGCTGGTGGCTTCTCCCCTGGAGCCTGTTTCCCTCCTCATGGGGCTGTTGCAGATTGCAGTGGGCTAATCCATGCCAGGGCCTGGTGTCCAGGAGAGTGTGTAGGGGGAGGGGCTCGTGAGGGTTCTTCCATCTCATTCCCGCCTTTCTCTCCCCACCTACAACAGACGGACAGTGGGCAGCCGGAAGAGGAAGCTGGCAGCCACGGCGTACATGCCACTGCGGGCAAAGCGGCGGGCAGCTGAGCAGGGGGGGCACTGCCCCTCGGACAGCAGTGCAGAGGGGGCTTCAGGCCCTGAGCGGCCGGATGAAGGCATCGACAGCCACACATTTGAGAGCATCAGTGAAGATGACTCGTCATTGTCCCACCTCAAGTCGTCCATCACTAACTACTTTGGCGCAGCTGGGCGGTTAGCCTGCGGGGAGAAGTACCAGGTGCTGGCTCGAAGGGTCACGCCTGAGGGCAAGGTTCAGTACCTGGTGGAGTGGGAAGGGACCACCCCTTACTGACTAGCCCTCAGGGGATGCCAGGAGCCCTGGGAAGCAAAGAAGGGACAGTGGAAGCCACAGGCTCCCTGGTTCTCTTCAGGGTGGGGGAGGGAGGGAAGCAAGACAGAGCTGCAAGTGCCTGGCACAGGGCCCCGCCCACCTTCCAGGCCCAGGTCTGTGCCTCTCTGCCACACCCGTCCTGCCCTCCAGCTGCTTCAGGCCCTCTGCCCCTTTGCTGTGTCTCTAAGGTCCCCGTTTCTCCACACACTGCCCACTCCCTCCACCTGCACACCTGTTCCTCTGAACGTGTGTCCCCTGGGCCCTGGCACCCTTTTCCTGAAGCCCAAGTCTGTCTTTGTCCCCAACTTTGTGTCACTTACCTCTTGACCCTTTGGGGGGTGTTTAGACACCCTCCACATGCATGCTGTCCCTCACACCTGACTCACAGGGCAGCCAGTGCCCCAGGGACCACATTGTGAGAACAGGAACCTCCGAGGAAGAATGGGTAGAGGTGGATGAGGGGAGGTCTCGGAGCTTCTCTTTCCTACTTTCCTGCCCCCCCCCCCGACCCCTCAGCCCTGGAAAAGGGGGCGAGGGCAGCAGGCCTCTGTGGAAGCCTGGGTGGTGGACCCCCTGCGACTCTCAGGATCTGAGGTGTGAAGAGGCTGGGTCTGCACCTCGGAAGGTACCTGCACAGGAGCCCAACTGTCAAGGCTCAGAGTGAGGGCTTCAGAGGTCCCAGTTTCCCTTTGCTTGGCCCCACCCCTCTTAGTGACCCTGGAGCTGGGCCTGGCCTTGCTGGAATAGAGGTGGCCTTGAAAACCTGAGCACAGGGAGAGCACGTGGGAGGAAAGGAAGGCATATTGTGCCAAACCTCAGACTGTTTGTTTCCCATGCCTCCCACCCCAGACCACCGCACGTGCAGGAAGGCACATTCCCGCACACATAGGCTTCTGCCCACACACACTCTCACCCTCCAGGCACAAACATCTGGACCCTGGCCTCCAGGTGTACACATGTACACACACACACACACACACTCCCTCTAGTGACAGCCTGGCTCCTGCCCTTGTCTCCCTTGCCCCCCCACCCCTTCCAGGGACCGTGTGCTGCAACAAAATGTGAAAAGTCCAGCTCCTGCCCCTTCCTTCCGCCCGGGAACCAGCTCTGACCCCCGGAGGGCACAGGGACGTATCCCCAGCTCCTCTGCCTTATTCCCTGCCCCACCCCGAAATGACAATCACTTTTTGGGACAGGTTGGGAGTTTTAAGGGCCTGCGTCACTTAGTCCCCTCAAAGGGAAGCCCTTGTCAGTAGGACATAAACAGAGCCCTTAGAACCGACATTGAAACTCACACCCGTCTGGAGGAAACCCGAAAATGGGAGGGGACCCCTCATTTTTGCTGCTTCCAGAGATGTTAGAAACTGACGTGACTGAAAAACTGAAAGAAGTGCCTTGACTGGGGGGTGGGGCGTGCACCAGATGGGGACCCGCCCTGCCAAGTGCTGCTGGGGCCTCCAGCTTGGCTAGGGTGTGCAGGCTGCCAGCTACAAGGCGAAGGCAGATGAACAGTGAGGGGCTGGTTTTGCCATCACAGGCTGACCCCGCGACCTGGGAGCCTTCAGGGGCTCCCTGTGATGGTTCAGACGCCCCTTGCCTTCAGCCTCAGCTCCTACAGTGCCTTTCCAATGGGACCTTGCTTCCTGTGCCCAGCACCCCCACTTCTCTTTGCTTCCCTGGCATGGACCGGACAGGGATGACTTAGGGTTGGGCCCAGTTCTCCCCCTTCTCAGCCCCACAGCTGCTGCCACCAAATGCCCCAACTGGGGCCAGGTGGAAGGGGAGCTGAGAAGGCAGCCCCCAGCCCAGCAGGGATGTGGGGCCTGGGGTCCATCCTGTGGCTTCCTGCCTGGCTTCAGAGAGCACCACAACCTCCTGGGCCTCCAGGCTCCTGAGGAAGCACAGGACCAGCAAGGCAGTCGCGGTGCACCTGCATCTTCTCTACTTGGGCTCCAGAGAGGCTCCCGGCTTGAAGAGGGGGGAGGGGAGGGGAGGGGGTCTTCCCCACTTGCAAAGTGAGCATAAGGCCTAGCGAGGTCGCCTGACCCTGCACCCCAGCACTTCGTTCGTACTGGATCATAGCTGCATTACTGCCACCTGACCTTGTAATAATCCTGTGCACCTTCCAAGATTTATGGTTTTGAATTGCTGCTTTAATAACATTTGTTATATTAAAGTTTAATTAATGTGTCTGATTTACGATGGAAAAGCTCTCTTTGAGAAGTGGCCTATTTTCCCCCCAGTGAACTATCGCGGTTGGGCAGCAGAAGGCATTGGCTCGGGTTTCTGGTCTTGGTACCCTGGAAACAGAGGAGTGGCGGGACCCGCCCGTCCCTGGCCACCCTGCCACTCCCACCACCGAGAGGATGTGGAGCCTCTTTCTACTGTGAGTACCTGACCCACGGGGGCAGGCAGCAGTCGCTGAGGGCCACAGGGAGGTAATGAAGGGTGGGGGTGAACTTAGAGGCTGGCCCTGTGAAAAACTACGCAGTGCACAGTGGCACACAGCCCTGGAGACCTGCAGTGTGCGCCGGCCCGGCTCTTCTGGGCCGCAGGGGCGCTGCTCTGGTCGGAGTCTTCGGTTCGGTTCCCGCCCCCGTCACGTGGCAGAGGTAACCCCAGCCCCCCTGCGTTCAGTCCCCCAGGTGTTGAGAACCCTTTCATACAGAAATGTTACAGCTTATGACTTTAGATAAACACTGCATTTCGGGCAGTTTGGAGAGAGAAATGTGAAGGGGCAGGAAAAAATCAGCTATGGGGGGGTGACAACCAAGGACCTAACTGAATTCTGGACTTTCAGGGGAGAAGGGTAGCCTGTTAATCCCTGTAAGTGTTCACCTCTGCCCCTAAAAATACTGACTATGGCTCCCACTTTTATCTACCATTCCTTCAATTTCAACTGTTTGTTGTTGTTTTTTAAACCTTCACTCAAAGGTCTGTTGATTTTAAAGAGAGGGAGAGGAACATCGATGTGAGGAACTGGTTGGTTGCTTCCTGTATGCGCCCGGACAGGGGATCGAACCTGTAACCTTCTGGTGTATGGGATGATGCTCCAACCACCTGAGCCACCTAGCCAGGGCTGGTTTCAACCTTTTAACTGCCCTTGGAACAAACCCACAGTTGGAGCTGGCGAGAGGGTGAGGGTAGAGGGTGGGGATTGTTCTCTGGGGCTGAAACCAGTGGGTTGGGATGAAAGTAATGGCGTGAGGCATCCAGAGACCTGGGTGGTAGTCCCAGTTCTACAGCGAGCAGCGAAATAGACCCTCCTGAGGAGGGTGGTCCTCTCCAGGCCGGAGAGGGCCTGGTTCTTTGTGGTCTGGGTTAGTGTATACAAATCTACAGCAGGTACTAACCTTTGGAATTTAGGAGCAAGAAATTAGCATTCTCAGAAAATCCCTAAATCCTTAAGTTTTTCTTAAAATAGTTCACCCTTTTTCATTATTATTATAAGTAGCTGGAATATTTTTGTTTAACAAATAGGAATACTAAGCTTAGTTATGCAGTATTTACAAAGAATGGGAACCTAGAGGGAATATTTCAATACTGGAAAACGCCAGGGAACGTTATTGGATAATATTCAAATAACGTAACATTCAAGTATCCTAGCAAGGTTAACAGTACAAGAATCACATATCAAAACTGCCAAATTAGGAATTTATTTTGCTTCCAACACTTATTTCTTGGAGTACTGCTTACAGGGTTTGTATAAAGCACACTGTGCATAAACTTGCTTTATTTCCGAGATCAACTCATGGCTTGCCGCGGACACGGCTGCGGACACACACATTCTCATGTAGCATCACAAGTGAGACTGATCGGACAGTGAGCCTTTCTCTCTCCTACGTGCTCCTGTCTAGGTTCTCCAGACCTTCAACTCGGCATGCTAGTGTTTCTTGCTTGTTTCTTATTTGATGGAGTCCTTCAAACCAGTGATGTTGCTATGCTTTGAAGCTTTAGTATTCATAATCTTACTATTTTTTTTCATTTCCTCAACTGATTTTTCTGGGGATTCCAGAGTCAAAAACACACATTTCCTGAGAGGTACTGGGAAGGCGTTCCCACGTGGGAACACTAGTCCAGGTCCTGGCCCAGCTCCCATGGCGCCACTCGCGGAGGACAGTGCAGTACCGGCCAAGCCATGGATGCTGGAGTCACTCAGACCCTGAAATCCCTGAACTCCTCTAAATCTGTCCTCTTGTTCATAGAATGAGGATACTATCACTAACCTCCAGATCTGTGGGGAGAAGCAAACAATGCAATATATTTTTAAGGGCCAGAGCAACTTACTGCATAGATGGTTTAAGAACTCAGAAGTCTTCCCTGAGAGCAGGCCGCAGCAGGCTCTCTGGGTCTCTGGTCTCCATAAGGATATTATCCGACCTTTCTGACAGGCAGTAAAGAGCATCGATTTAGAATCAGAGGTTTGGGTTTGGAACCCAGCTGCCACTTATTTCAAGTGTCTTATGTTTTCTGATCTCTGGTTGCATCTGCAAAATGAAAACACTGAGTTGTAGGGGTAAAATGTTAAGGACCTCAGTGCAGTACCTGGTAGAGAGCTGGTGCTTTGCCCCCTCTCCTTCCAATTCCTGTAATGTCACTGCGGCCAAGAAAGGCCACCAAAAAACAGTTTTCAATACACAGCACAGAAAATGACCCAATAAAGGCCACAGATAGAAATTTGGAATTAGCCCCACTTTAAAAAAGTTCAAGGAAAAAAGTTGAGTTTTTGTCAATTTCGTAAATTAGAAAGTAAGCGTGGACTGTGGAAAAAGCTTTAGTTATTCAAATCCTTGAAACAGCAATTTGGGAAATATTTGCTAAGTCCTGTGCAAGAGATCAAATAGATGCAGACCTGCCCCTGACCTCGAGCCGCTCACGGTTAGAAGTACAAGGCTGACTGACGACAAGGATAACAGGGGCACCCAGGCAGGAGCGGTCCCTCCGACCAGAGCCAGGCCTTGCGGAGCGGCAGCCACATTGCACCAGAACGCCTGCGGGCGGGCACCCGGGCACTGGGGATGGCCTGAGCCCGGGAACACCACCACGCAGCTTACTGGAGCCAGCCACTTGCCAGAGTAGGAGAGGACAGACCGGTGAGGATGGGAAAGTGAGGTGGGGCAAGGCTGCGGCGGGCCTTGAAAACCAGACCAAGACACGGGACTTTAACCTGAAAGCGATATGGGCAGTCCATTTGGGGCCCCCGCGTATTTGCAGTCGAGGTGACTTCACCCAAGACTTTTCTTACATATCAGAAACTCGGTTGTGAAAAGGGACATCACCATCATCATCCTCTTTGTTCTCCTCCTGGAGGAGCCCGCCACCAGCCCCACTGGCTGTCAGAAAAGAACTCTCTGGGCCTCTGGAAGGGCCTCAGCCTGAAGCCCCAACAAAGCCTTCACAGAAGGGCCCTTGGAAACCTCCCCCATTTCACGTTCAGAGGAACTAAGGTCCAAGAACAGGAGGTGTCAGAACTAGAGCCTAGCACTACCCCTCCCACACACCATTCCCTCTGGGAGGAAGGGCCCAGATACCACAGATGTCTGTGGACCCTCACCCCAACCGCCCACGGACTCCCCAGAGTGGAGTTACCTTGTGACAGATTCCTGCAGGGGCCTAGGTCAAGTCTCTCTCCTTGCCCTACAGGGGGCTCGGCACCCCCCTGCCCTCCTCCACTGGCACCGTGGGGCAGGTACAGGAGAGCACCAGACACAGGGTGAGCAGCCTTGGCTGTACCCCTAGTAACAACACACCCCTTTCTGGACCATGGTGTAGTTCAGTTTTCTCTAGTCATCCACGCAGAGACCAGCTTAGACCATTGGTTTACAACTTTTAACAAAGAGAATTTTTAAAAAATCCTACAAATCTCACAAGAGAGCTCAATACATTAAAATAGAAAAGGTACAGCTGCATGGCAGAAGTGTTGGCAGGGGCAGGGCAGGGGGCAGGCAGTCCCAGGGCCTTCTGTCTACCCCAGGGCTCTGTGGGGCAAGTCTGAAAAACATGGGTCTAGAAGTTCCCCAGAGTTCCTTCCCACTTTAGGTCCCCAGGATTCCTTGCCACTTTAGGATGCTCAGTTTCAATGCTCAAGTAAAACATTACTGTGCTGGGCTCAGAGCCTATGTCTCCACTGAGCAAGGCACCAGAACCTTCTGAGGTCTGCCACATTCAGGCTAGGAAACGGGCAAGAGCCGTGTCCAACCCATGAGGCTAAGCGCTGCTACCCCCTCAGTCCTACACTCACTCCCGAAGCCCGTCCCCAGGCCCAGTCCTCAGGGCTCAGGGCTAACAGACACCACCCACAGCTAGGAGAAAGAATCCTGCTCATCCCTGAAACCGCACCACTCACAATCCACCCTTGGCCTAAAGCAAGTGCTTGCCAGTTCCTCTGGGAGGTGACACTCGTCCCACACCCTTCTGGGTGAGCAGGCACCAGCTCTATGCCTCCTCCTGAGAACCAGGAGAGTAATTCCACCCTAGACACTTGAGGTAGGCCCAGCGACTGCTAAACATGACAAGCCTCACCCTCACTGCCACCCCTCCCTGTCCCCTACACACAACCATACTTGCTCTCCCACCCCCTGGACACCTTTAAGGGTGAAGCACTCAGACAAGTTCCACTGGGTTTGTGCTTGGCCCGGCTGGCCCAGCCTCCTCTTCTAGCCTCAGAAGCCTCAGACCTTCAACGTCCACAAGTTATTTAGCTCCTCTATGCTGACAAAAACATGGAATCCAGACGTGCTAGGAGGCCGAGAGAGGCCTCCCTTCCCCAGAGCGCGGCAGATGAAGGCCTGAGGCAGCCAGCCGGACCCAGAGACAGCCTTGCGCACTCAGCCTTCGCCCGTGCCCTCCTCCAGCCACTTCAGATAGTGCACATCTCCTTGGTCCATGGGAAGACTGAAGATCTCTGGGATTTCAAAAGGATGTACCAACCTTTGGAAAGAAAGCAGAGTCTTGTGAGTGACTCTTGTGATTACAATCAGCCCGTGCGATAAAACCCCACAGGGCAGCCTCGCTTGAGGCCCTCGGCAATCTGCTGCAGCCCACCTGTCCAGCTCCATGACCCGCCACCCCTGAGCCTGTGTTTTCCGTCTGTCCAAGTGGTCAGTTGGGCCAGACGGCTTTCAAGTCTCACAGTCATGGGTTCAAATGCTAAGTCTGCCCCCTCCTAGCTGTGTGACTGTGGACAAATCACTTGATTTCTCTAAAGACCTTACAAAAGAGGGAATGAAAATGGCTCCCACACGCCTGGACTGCTGAGGATTAAATAAGACGAAGCATATACAGCACTGACCCGGTCACTGACTGGTACCGTATGCATTCCCTGAACACTAGCTACTGTCTTCACCGCTACCCCACGCACCACTGCGCCTCCCCAACGCCGCTGTGGTCTCCCCCCCACCCCCGCCCCCCGCCACCTGGCAATTCTCCCTGCTCCTGTTCATCAGTCAAAAACCTCTCTCCTTCAAGGCCAAACTCAACCATTGAGTCTTCCCGGGGATCTTCCTCGACCATCCAAACCCACAGGACTCCCTCTCCCTCCTCGCCATTTCTTTCCCCTGGCCCTCGGCACTCCAGACTGAAGAAACAGGGCCTGGGGCTTGTTTCCCACCTGCCAAAAAGGAGGAGTGGCCCTCTGCTACCTCTCCAAATGAGGCACTGGACAGCCCTCACGAGGCAGCATGTATCACCACCTGTGTATAGGGGCCTAAACACTGAGGGTGAGCTGGGTAATTTGATCCAGTGCCCCAGGATAATGAATGTTCTTACCTTATTTCTCAGACGCCTGGACCAGCGTACGTGGGTTTATAAGCAGACATACAGTATTCAGACAGAGAGGAAGACATCTGTAACACGTTAGCAGTAACAGCTGCCTCTGCCAACGGCATTTTGTGTGTACACTTCCCATAAATTCACCCCGAGGCACTAGTATGACCCGCGTTTTATAGACGGCCAACTGAGGCGCAGAAAGTCTGACCAATGTGCATGTACTTGGGCTACCACTAGCAAGTAGAGAAGCCAGGATTTGACCCTGGAGGTCAAGCTCTGGGGTTCACCATCTTAACCCTGCAGCTGTCCCTCACTGGATGAGCCATAAATTCCTGGTCGTGCTGGTTCCACCAAAGGTGCCTTATTCCCACACCTGTGCTAAGGTGGTAACACGGGGCCTTCTCTCCCGCTGGATCTGAGACCAGGGTATAGCCATGTATTCCCAGAACCCTGGTTGGAATGAAGGAAAGGGTTTATCATCCAGACAGGCTGTACATTAGAGTCAATCTGGGTGCTTCTGAAGAACATATTTGATCCCCCGTTCAGATAAATCAAGTCAAAATCCGAAGTAGGGCCTAAATAGGTCATTGAAACCCACTGAAAAACATCTCCAAGCAATTACAGTATTAGCCAGCCTCAAGAACCACTCATTCAGGCCGGTACTTCTCAGGCTTTTAACGTGCGTAGGAGTCATCTGGGGATCACGTTAGGCTGAAGCTTGGCTCAGGGGGTGGAGACCATGACACTGCCGTTCTAGCCGGCTTCCAGGCAATGCCAATTATCCCAAAACCACACTTTGAATGGGAAGGCTTTAAACCAGTAGTTCTCCAAGTAAGGTCTGTTGACTCCCGGGGAACTGCACGATTCTTTCCGGCAGTCCATGAGGCCAAAACTATTCACAATGCTACTAACGTGTTATCTGTCTCTTCACCGTGTCGACCTTTGCACTCCTGGTGCAAAAGCGATGATGGGTGACACTGCTGGCACCTTCGCCCGCGTCGAGACCATGGCGCCACCCTGCACTAGCCGTCACTATTGTCCACCACACACCTGCATTCGCAACAGGTCAAGTTCACTTGAGGACATCCTTGACAAAGTGGTAAGAATTACTATTTTGATTAAATTTCGAGCCCTGAGCACGTCTGTTTAATACTGTGTGACAAAGTGGAAAGTACACCTAAGGCACTTTGCCTAAATTCAGTGGTGTCCTAAACTCGTCTGATTGTTTTGAGTCACAAGCTAAAGCTAGGTTTTTTCATGGAACACCATTTTTAAGCCTGAGTTCCCATAATCTTTTACAAATTATGGTTACTCAGATTTGAGAACTAGGTGGACATTTTTTAATACATGAACACAGTGAGTCCATCATTCAAGGGAAAAAATTCAAATCATTTGCCGCCAATGAGAAAAATTATGTTTTCAGCAAAAATGAGATATTTATAAAACTTGAATTTATCACCATGAGCTTTAAGAGTGTCCCAATATTTAAAGATCCTTCTTATTAAGCCAGATTTTGCAAAAATGTAAAATGATGCCATTCTTCTCACTTTGTGGGGAGGGGAATATGGCTACTTTCCATAAAAATGCATCATTTACAACATTAATATGTAATGGTTTTATTTTTGTTATTTTAAATTTTTTTAATTCTCAGTTTTAATTTCTAATACCGTAAACTTTGATATAACCCACATAAACAAAGCTCTTTTAGGTCCTCAATAATTTTTAAGAGTGCACAGGGCTCCTGAGACCAAAATTTTGAGAACCACTGGTGTAAACTAACTCATTCTAGCCTCTCGTTTTACATATGGAGATCTGAGGGACAGGACATGTCCAGGGTCACATGGAAGATTGGTGACGAGGTTTCCTGCTTTTCGAGCTCATTCACTTAGTCCCTATAGAATGTTCCTGGCCAAGAAGAGACGCCAGCATTACCTGACATAACTGGACAAAATGTGGACCTTGGAAGTCTTTGTCTTTATTAACTGTAAAAGAAAAAAAAATCATTGCTTAAGGATGTCAGCCCAGCTCTGCAGCTGCACGTTCGTCTGGCCATTCAGGAGACACCGTTCCCTCCAAGTCACTGGCCCCGTCAGGAGCTCCCACATGAACCTAAGACATCTTATTTGGGGCTAGGACCTCAATCAGTTGATCTTTGCTGATTTTTCATTGGAATCTGGGAAAAAGGCCTTGGTCTCACTTGGGCTTCCTCTATCAAGGCCCCACCCCACTGCCCCATCCCGCCTCACTCACCAACAAAATCTCAGTGGCTTCTTCTATTTCTCCATTCCAAAAGTAGCTGGAGAAGAGAACAAAATCAAATTATGATGCTCACAAAACAAGTCCAGGGAAATGTCACACCTGGCCCAGTTAGGTGGCTCACTGAGATGGAAACTGGAGAATCTTCCCAAGCCCACATAGAAAAGTCTAGAGTTGGCCAAGGCACTACAGGTCATCTGGTGCAACCCTTCTAATGCATGCTTCTAGCATCCACCTGAACATGCCTGGAGGTGAGAGGTCACCATTTCGTGAAGAAGTCCATCTCCCTTATAGGTCTACACCCATGAGGTGGTTTTTCTTCTGGTGTGCCAACATCTGCCTCCTGGTGTTTCCCCCGGCTTCCACATGAAGAATCACCTCAGGAAAGCCCTATGGAAACTCCTGTGCTTTCTCATCTCCAAACTGGGCTTCCCCGGCTCTTTCAACACTCACTTTATACCATCGCTTCCAGGCCCCTCCCCGTCCTTTGGAGTGTGCTGCTTTTCTCACTGACTCTGCACACTGAGGGCCCTTGAAAGGACACGGACAAAACACAGGAGGCTTCAGGGAAGCAGTGAACCTTACAAGACATGGAAACAGGTCCAGAAGTTAAAAGTCAGCGATGATGTTCAGAAAAGAGTATGAAAACAGCATCACGTGAAGGGTGGGGAAAGACGTTTGGCCTGAGAGTACAGTGTTCCCATAGCTTAGGAACAGTGAACCGTGTTGGCACATTCTCTGTGCACTTACTACACTGCCCCTGGGCGAGAGTCTAAGGTGACCTGGGCCACAGGCCTTGTCCCACAGAGCTGCGGTGACAGGATCGATTATAGGCCACAGGAAGGAAATGCTAGGCTGAAATCCTATTCTAGGACCCAAGCATTGCTTCCCAGACTGGCTTGATGTGAATCACCTATACACCTTTTTAAAAATTCAGAGACCCAAGCCCCACCCTCAGGGAGACTGATTGGAGCTCAGGAACCTACCGTGCAGCCACATCTGGGAGCCACTGAGGCAGTGCCGCTGTCGGCAGGTAGGGGGAGCTTTCCCCACAGAGCATTCTTCTGTTTTGACCTTCAGAGCAGATATCACTTCCCTCCCCACCTACCCCACACACCCCTTCTCTCATTCTCTGTCCCTTTCTGGGAGGGAAGATGAGAAACAGGCTGATCAGAGCAATTAAGTCCAAGACAAGCCCTGAGCCACGTGGAACGGGATGCCAGGCTTCGCTGTGGTGAAGCTGTCAACACAAGGCAGCCTGTCACACGCGCCAACTTCTCGGTTTTCCAAAGAATTTAAACAATGGAAATTATTTTCTTTGATATCCCTCGTTGGCTTACTCAGGGATGGACTGCCCAGTCTGGCTTCTGTGCTAAAAGCAAACTGATTGATTTAAACAAAGAACGTGCAAACAAGATTCATTGTTCCTGAACTATATAGGGTTTTTCCTCCTTTCTCTGTACACGGCACATTTTTGCTTTTGTTTGTGGATCACATAAACCCACTGGTTCATTTCCTCTGAATACGAATCAACAGTTGATTAACTAAATGCCCCTGAATTGTTCGTTCACATTCCCCGCCAGTTCAGCGCCCTTTCCACCAGCTAGGACCTGGCCCAGCAGCACTCCCACACCCCTCCAGCGGCCACAGCAAAACTCACAGTGAGGATGCCTCGGGCAGGATGTTCACTGAAGCAGCCAGCTTCTTACCCAGTACAGCCCTAAAGCAAAGAAAGGGGCAGTCAGTGGGGCAAATGTCCAGGACCTTAAGAGAAGGGACAGGGGACAGGAGTTCCTGGGAACTAGATGACAATTTAGAGTGCCCCTCTTCCTGGCAGTTTGAAGGACAGGCCCAGTCTGCCCGGGGGGTGGGGATTAACTCTGGACAGAGAACAAGAAGCCCTGGATTCCATTCCTGGCCCTGTAGCAGGGCAGCTGTGTGACCAACCTTATGCGAAGTATTCAACCACGCGTCCCAGATAGGCGTGCCCCGCTCACCCTGACTTTCCTGCTGTATAATGAGAAAATGATTCAACCAGCAGCTCCCAAGCCTTTTCACCACCAAGAGCTCCCTCTATTATCCCACTCCTGCTTTGTGCGTACAGGTATGTATCAGGCTGACACTCAGTGCTTCTGATCTGCAGATACCCTGTTGACCACACAACTCCAAGTAAAAGCAAGACAAGAATCATAACTTGTGTTTGTCTTTGGCAAACATAGGCTCTTTCCCCCTTTTCTGGTAGAGGTATCTATCCCAGCCCTAAGAGCACAATCTTCATCTTTGCAAACCTCTGATATTATTGTTTTTGACAGACCGCAGCCTGGAGTCCCTGGCCTGATAATCTCAGATCCCTGTGAAGCACTCTGGTGAACACAATCAAACAGGCTTGAACTAGTCCAGGTGTCACAGAAAGAGGAGACCCACCAAGTCACCGAGTCACTGATGCAAAGGACTGTTCCCAAACACCAAACCCCCAGTCCTCAGGATCAGGCCCTGACAAGCCTTTCTCAAGTCTCAGGCAGCTGAGGTGGCCGGTCTCTTCTCTGGAGGGCTTGGACCTTGCCAGGTAACCCTCACTTGAGCCCTGCTCACTGACCCCTCCTTCCTCCAGCTGCTGCCAAGAGAACTGACCTACTTTCTCTTCCCTTGAGGTCTGGGCTAAACAGTGCTCTCTCTCTATTTAAGGCTCCACATTAATGGAGCATCACCACCACCCTCGTTCCCTGGCAGAGCTACAGGAGATAAATAAATCCCTGGCCGTAAGGAGAGGCACATGGCACAAGTCTGCTTAAGCAACTGCTGTGAGTCCTGCTCACTCAATCACTTGCTGAGAAACTACATTTTGTTGGTTCTGAAGGTGGCAGGCAAACACAGCGAGTGAGTTAAACCTCCAGGAAAAACAATCTGTTGCCTCAGAGTCACATCACTAAAGACTCCATCCACCTCCGACTTTCAGTCCAATTTCGTGGGCCGAACACACTACTTAGCCATGTCAGAACACAGTAAGGAGAATGCTTTCTGTACCAGCAACTGTGAGGAGGCCTCAAAGAATAAAAGGCAGCCCGAGACACAGAAGGGAGCACGCAGGGGACCGCCCGCAGACGAGAGCACCCGTCCGTCTCAGGAGGCGGTGGGAACCACAGCAGGCAGGAGCTTGGAGGCAACCATCACGGTGAACTGCAGGAATGCCACGCCAGGAGCAGGTGGGTGCCCCAAATCTCCCATGGCCCAGGCAGCAATAATGGGGTGTTTGTCTCCAGGAAGGAGGAGTAGGGTAGGCACTCTGGGGAAAAAGGCAAGACAATGTCCTGGTAGCTGGAGACAGCCAAGGGTGAAAGGAAGAATTCATGCCCAGGAGACCAGTTACTAGGGCGCCCCAGTCTGTAGAATGCCCCCCCAAACCACACTCACACTGAAAACAGTGCTGCTAATACCAACTCCTTGCAGCTGTTCCTGCGCCTCCCCACAAGCACAGCTAAAAAGACGAAAGGTTACAATGAAGAATAATAAAGTACGCATTTGAGGAATGTCAATAGCGAGAGACAAAAATTCAACAAACAAAAGAATTTCTGTAAGAGGACCAGTCAACAGTACATTCAAAACCAAGATTTCAAAATAAGTATAATTATGTATACCTGAAAGTTAAGAGAGCAGATCTTCAAAGTTCTCACCCCCCAAGAAAGGTAGCTGTGTGAGGTGATAGAGGTGTTAACTAACCTTATTGTGGTAATCATTTTGCTATACATACAGCAAATCATCATTTGTACATCTTATGCTTACACAACATTATATGTCAATTATATCTCAATGAAGCTGGAAAAAATGGAAAATATAAGTATAATTAATATCTACAGAAAGATAAGGCAGGATTATTGCATCCATAAAATAGAGTCAGATTATAATACGGTCAGACATTTAAGAAACACGAGTAGTTGGTTATGAAAGAACGATTAGAAATCTTGAAAAGGGAAACCACCTCGTTTAAACAAAAAACTCAGTGGAAGGGCTGAATAGCAACAAATGAAAAACAAATAAGAGAGAAGAATGGGCTCAGAAATTCTCCTGGTATGCAGGATAAAGGAACAGAAAAATATAAAAGTTCAGTCATAGGGAACAAATTCAACATCCTTCTAATAGGAGTTCCCAAAAAAAAAGACATATAAAGAATAGAGAGAGAATATTTAACAAGTTAGTAACTGAGCATTAAGATAAAGAGGAAATGCTAAAAACTATCAGAGAAAAAGTATTACCTACAAAGGAATGGGAGACCCTGATAAACACCTGACTTCTCCTTAACAACCCTGGATGCAAGAAGACAATAGAGACCTCTCTCCAAGCTGATACTGATTCCATTGACCTGAACTGGACTTTCAACCAGTTAGAATCCAGGCATTAGAATCAATTTCCTTCCAACACCAAACCTCACAGCTATCAGCTGAGGTTCTTCCTTGGCAGGACCCAGTGTGGCTGATCCAAGGGTCCAGAGAAAAGGGAGTCAGTACAGACCCTGGGCATATGAGAAGCATCAGGAGGGATTTCAGTTCTTAGCTGCTAAATGCTATGGTTGTCTCTCTGAAGTCATTACAGGTTCTTTTAGATAAGAGCTGTTCTCCAAAGGTAATGTTAACATGGAAAAAAATTACATTCTGGTTGGAGGAAAGATGGAATCAAATGCAAGGTTAACCTGTGACCAAGAATTTGGAGGGGGTGTGCTCCCAAAGACCAGATTCAACACTTGAAAACACTATCACCTAGTCTGTCATCAACTTCAAGAATGATGAGCTAAGCAGCAAGAAGCCAAATCCTTTACCCTCCACCCCACTAACCCTCTCCAAAGCTAAATCTATAAAGAGAAATGAAGGAGGGGAAATTCAGATACCACAAACATTTACTGAGCACCCACTACATTCAAATTATTAGGGTGAGGACTGTACCTATTTCATACCATTTAACCCTCCGCACCCTGTGAGGTAGGTGACATCATCCTACATAATGCAGGAAACTTAGAGAAGGGAAGTGACTTGCTCCAGTTACACGGTAAGTGGTAAAGCCAAGATTCAAACGCTGGTCTGTTCACAAGTCCAGTGTTCTTTCCACTATACAACAGCTGCTTCTAGAAATTTTCTAAATATTTGGAATGGCCACTTCCTCCTTCTCATCTGTTACAGTGAACACCTCTGGGACTGAGCAAAGAGAGTATCCCCCAGGAGAAAGAGAGATGGACCAGGAACTGGGAGACTTAAAATTCTCAACAGGTAGGATTCCACTGTTCTCTTATCTTAACACCTTGGGTAAGGCACATATCCCTCTGGGTCTCATATCCCGCATATGCCCCCATGCTCAACATTTCCAGGAGCGGCAGCAGGTTCCATAGGATCACTCGGCTGTGTTTCTCATATCACCCCAGGCAGACAGCTGTGCAGTTCATCCCTGGATGGACAGGGTTGTCAGAAGTAAGAGAACGGCCCCAAAGTGGCCCCTCTGGAGCATACTGGTAGCTCCGTGAGGCTCCTGGGGCAGCACCTAAGCCCCTTTATCATACCTGGCAATATCTCTGGCAATTTGCTCGTTGGGACAGTTGACAAAGACGATGGAATAAGTGCCGGAGACAAAACTGCCAGTGATAGCTGAATGGAGCTGCAGGCTAAGGGTCCTGATCAGGGGGTATGTCAGGAGAGAGGCTGTCAGGATCTAAACGGTGGGAAAAAGCACAAGTCAGCAGTGACACGGCGAGTCATTATCTGCCTCCTCAAGCAGGCTGGCACCAAGGCTGGGCATCATTTTTTCACACCCATTCCCCATCCAAAAAATAATTTCCTGAGATCTTGAGCTTTAGTACTTCAACGAAGTTCTCATGCCTAGATATTTTCCTCTGCATTTTGCAGATGATCAAAAAATAGAGGCTCAGGAATCAAGAAGCTTGCTCAAAATCACACAGCTTTTATTTGGTGAAGTCAGGATTAGGACTCAAGTCTGGATGACGTGAAATCCATTTTTCTGGAGGAAACACCAACTGGCCCCCAACGAAATACTATATAATCCCGTGGAGATTATAACAAACGATAAACTCTTACATCTAATGATGTCTGAGGAGTTAATTTCACCTCCATTCATTTGCACAGTGCTGGGCACTGTGGCAAGCTAGAGGAAAAGGTAGTCTCCTTCTAAAGCAAATGTCACCTGTGCTACTGAAACCGAGAGCTGGGGGGACCATGAGGAAGGCTTGCAAAGGTACCGTCTAAGTTGGATCTGAAACAGTAAGTAGGATTACAAGAGGAGAGGGAGACACGCTAAGAAAATGATAATATGTACAAGCCCAAGAGGTATTTAGGGAGAGATGAGATACAGAATCTGCATGGGTCTTGGTCTGTGGGTATGACATCAGGAGGACATGAAACTGGCTACAACCACAGAGAAAAGGGTCAGGCTAAGGAGTCTGGAGTTTGACCTCAAGTGAGAGGGTACTTTTGGAGGATTTTAAGTGGCAGAGCAATAGCACAGTGAAGCGGAACAGGGCACCAGGAGGGAGGATCGAGAATGATCGGAGAGAGCCCACTTAGAAAGCCATCACAACGATCCAGGAGAAAGAAAATGATGGCAGTGACAACATGAGAGGAAAAGGCGTTCGAGATGTAATTTTTCTTACTATTTTAATGATAAACATTTCAAAAAGAAGAAATGAAAAGAAGTGGAGACGCCCTCCATCCAGGGTTCTCTGCTTGGTGGGGTATGATGGAGTCATTCATGAGGACCTAGGCAACTGGTGGGGAGCCCCACTGTGACTGAAGCCAGGCTGAACAAGGGTGTGCTTCTCCTGCCTCCCAGCCCAGGGCTCATTCCTCGCTCAAATAAACCTCTGTCCTCCCACTCCTGTCGCCCAAGTCCTGGCTCCCCCTTCTACTTCTTGGCACGGCCTGAGCGACGTTTTTGTCTTTAGCTTCAGCTTGACGAGAGGCCTGTCTGGGTTGGGTTTCTCGTTCCCTCCCATCACCTCCACCAAACCACCAACTCAACATACCAAGTCCTCTGAACTAAACCAGTGACCGTGCACGGAAAAAAAGAGACTTTACAATGAAGCTTTCAGTGTGTGTGTGGACGTGTGCACAGTAGGATTTAAATTAAATCCCAGTGCCAATCTTGCTAGCTGCCCTGGCCTTCCCCAAGTTACTGCTTCTCCTATAAACCTTATCCAGAAAGTGGAGATTCCGACGCTTGTGCTGCCTGTCTCAGAGCTGCCATGGGTTCAAACGAGATGGGAAAAAATAATCTGCAATCACAAATTCAATAAAGAAAGGGGCCGTGCCTTGCTCATCACGGTATCCCCAGCACAGTCCATGACACACGGCAGGTTCTCAATAAATACTTGTTAACGAGTGAACTAATACCCCAGCAAGATGTTGTTATTAAGGCTAACCAGTCTCGTGCAGGAGATAAGGCTCGTTAGCAGTGCTTTCAGCAGATAACTAGACATCCTGGAACACCGTAAGGAATCAACCACATGACTTGAAGGGGGCTTCCAACACAGACTTCAAATAAAAGAAGCAAAGGCCTGTCTCCCAACCAAACACAAAGCCATTCATTCCTAGGGAAGCTCTGTGGCATTCCAGCCAGCACATATCAGTGCAACATAGCTAAGATTGAATACAAGCTAAAATGTGTTGGAACTCAGATGAACTCAGCGTCAGATACCAAGCTCTTACACGTCTTGATATTTGAGGAGTTAACTTTAGCTCCATTCACGTGTAAGTGTGTTCGTGAGCTAGCGGAAAATGTGGCCTAATTCTAAAGCAATGCCACCTGTGCTGCCGAAACTGCGAGCTCTCCAGTATTGTCTAAGAGAAGCCTTAATTTCACAGGTAAGGTAACTGAGGCAGAACACTCAGAAACTGCAACAGAGCCGGCGCTTCTACCCAAGACTCCTGCCTCCCATTCGTGGCTCTTTGAACTGCAAGGGGCGCAGTTAGGAATTGAGGTGGTGGGGTGGGTTCAGCTTCACGTAATCCTGTGGTTCTCAAGGCAATTTGCCTCCCTCCCACTGAGGGGACATCTGGCGATGTCTGGAGACAGTTTTTGTTGTCGTGACATGATGGGAAGAGATGCTATTGGCACCTGCTGGGTAGAGGCTAGGACTGCTGCTCACATCCCCCTGCTGCACCACTGACCGCAGAGAAATAGAGTTGTTTGTGTGTGTCCCCTCCACTGGACATGTGCTCTTTGGTATCACTCTTTTCTGTATTCCCAGCACTTTCCAACTCCGACAGGGAGTCTAGGCTGGAGAAATGTTTGTGGACCACATCACAAAGGATCAGAAGCACGAAGGGTCAACCTGGAACCAAGGATGGACTACAGTATGTTACAAAGTGACATTACATCAATGCAAACCTGATGGAAAATACATACATCACAATATTCCCTAACAGAAACATTATAAAGGGAAAAAGATTATAATTTTTTAAAGTCTTTCAACATTTTCCTATTTGTCTTTTACCATATACCTTTTCTGTTTTTACATAGAAAAAAATATGACTTCACCGTCTGTGTTAAGGCAGAAGGGGACCCAGAAACCACCTAAAGGTTCTAAATTTATAATCCACCTAGTTTTAAGGGATCCATGAATATTCTGAATGAATGAAACACTGTGTCTATCTATACATTCTCCTTGGGTACAAATCCAAACAAACAAACAAAAGAGAGAGACAGAAAATCTACAGGCCCAAAAGGGTTAAGAGCCACTGATATGTGCGAGTTGTTACAGATGAGGGAAAAGGGCCAGAAGGAGGAAGAAATCACCCGAAAGTGATCAGCAGAGCTGGGCTAGATCCCTGCGCCTTGGACCCTCTCCCTCTCAACTACCTCCACTGCTGGAGATCCTCTGTAAACAATCATTTCCAACCTTAACTTTTCAAGCTATTTCTGAGATGAGAAAACAAAGCCGCAGAGAAACAACATGGTAACAAAAAGAAGAGAATCTATCATGCGACTCGTAGACAAGAACTCACCACCAGACAGACACCCCTTCAACCTCCCTGGCCCCGGCTATGACACACAGCCCAAGTCACCGGTCCTGAAGGAGTGAAGAAAGGGCACCGGTAGGCTTCAAAACCACACCGCAATCTCCAGGACACCGAGTGGTGTCTCCAGGGACTTTACTGTCCATCCCCCTACCTGCTTGCCCCCCAGTTTCAAAATCCCAAGGGCATTAAAGGGAAGTGTGTCTCCTTCCATCATTTTCCAGCTTGGACGCCTAGGGCTAGAGGGTTGGTAAAATCGTAGCGTGGGGCACTCACCAGGAGGCATATAAGGACAGAGGACCGAGGGTAGCCTGGCAGAGGGCACCGTGAGCCCAGTCTGCCCATGGCGTCGCCGGTAATTTAGCGGCGCGGCCGCAGGGAATGTGCCCTCCGGCTAAATCCCCGGGGTGGGGGTGGGGTGGGGGCGGAAACTGAGGGCCTGAACCGCCTTCTCGCCCCGCCCCCCCACCTGCTGCCTGCCCTACTGCCCCGCCCCGGGCAGGCTGGCTGGAACGATAAAGCTGAGGTGGCGGGGAGGTGGGGAGAATTTTCTCTGGCTCCTCTGTCCTCAGAAACACACAAGCCAAGCACCAGACGCAGACCTTTAACCCTTATAAAAATAAAAATACTAATTTTCCCTTCTCATTCTAACAAAAAAAAAATCATGAAATCCTAAGAGATGTGCAGATAAAAACACGTACCCCTTAGGTACAGAAAGCTTTCAGAAAGCAAAGCACGCAAACTCAGAAACGCATACACTAAAACTCTTCCACTTGAGACAGGCCCATCCCGCCACCAAAAACGAGCGGGGCTCACTCTGCGGCTTTGCTGTCCCCCACGTCTCCCCCTCCGCCCAGGATCTCCCTTCTAATCCTCCGTGGTTCAGAACTCTCTCTCGCCAGGAGCTCATTCATCTTTCCAGGCCAGCCGCCCCAGCAGCCTTTCCCAGTTAATCCCGCAGCCCTCTGTTCTCCTGAGGCACTGGGTACACACTTCTGCTGCAACATTGAACATCAGCTGTGGGGAGCTGCAGACAAATAAGCAAAGTAGCAAGCTAATGACTGCAGCCCTTTGGGAATGCAGAGTCCACTGATGTCGGCATTTCTGATTTTTTTAATCCAATTTTTTATTTTTTATTTATTTATTTTTAAAGGTTTTATTTATTTATTTTTAGGCAGAGGGGAAGGGAGGGAGAGGGAAACATCAATGTGTGGGTGCCTCTCACTTGGCCCCCACTGGGGACCTGGCCTGCAACCCAGGCATGTGCCCTGACTGGGAATTGAACTGGCGACCCTCTGGTTCACAGCCCACACTCAATCCACTGAGCTACACCAGCCAGGGCTTAATCCAATTTTTTAATGTGAAATATCCTAATTTTTAAATGGTGGCATTGCTGGGGCAGGAGAAGGGATTGAGTGCACAAGGGCACAAGTAAACTTTTTAAAATTAAGAGATCTGTTCCATATTTTGATTGTGGTGGTAGTTACACAAGTGTTAAAAATTCAACAAACTACACAGTTTAATCGGTGAATTGTATTGTATGTAAGTAGTACTTTAAACAAAAACGGGGAGGGGGATCCTGGAAATCAAAACTGTTTTAAAACAGGAAGGTCAAACAAAACACATCTGTTGGCCAAATCTGGCCTTCCTGCTGCCAGTTCACAGCTCCTGTGTTTGTTTTCAATTACCTGTCATTCCAGGGACTGTAACTTCTCAAAGGCCTGATGCACTTCCTAGCAAAGTGTCTGACAAAGCAGTTAATGAATCAGTCTTACCATTTACATCATTAGCTGTACGGACTCAGGCAAGTTACTCAACCTCTCTGAACTTTCAGGGGAGGGAGTTGCTAAAGGACGGGCTAATAGAACTTCATAGGTCTAAGGGGTTAACAGTACAGATTAACTGCTTCGTAAAATGTGAGATCATGTCAGCATTTTCAGAGTAAGGACCCTCATGGCAACTACCAAGGTTAACTCAGAAAACCTCCATTTGTGATTGAAGAATTTAGTATCCAGGAAAAACAGAGTTAATAAATGAGGCCAAGTGGGTTTAAGAAAACCTTTATATTGAGAGTCCACTAAAATAAACCAAGGCTCTGATCTTTCGTACTTATTGCATTAATAAGAAAGGCCACTGTTAAATGACCATTTACCTTAGATTCTGAGACAATGTCCCCCAGTTTAGCATAGGACTCCAAACTAAGCCTATTAAGTTTATGCTTAATAAATGTTTGTTCAACAACTAAATGCTATATATGGATGTGCGGCTGATTATAAGGATGGTCATGAAGAAGGTGATGTTGGAGCAACAGGGAAAAAAGATGGCAAGAGATGAATTGTTATTTGGAAGAAACTGCATCTGGGTTCTCTTCTTCCTTCGACGCAGGCACCTCTCTCCTTTCCAAATTCGATTCCAAGGTCGGATTCTAAAAGTCCAATCCTGCATTTCTGGTTTCGGCAGATTCTCCAGATATATTAAAATTCTTAGTGCCACTGCTTGCTCTTAGTGCCAGGCTCTTCCCCTGGAGGCTTCTCACCCTCTTTTCTCTCTGCCCGCGCCTCCTCCTATTAGGATTCAGACTCATATTCGTCTTCAGACCCATTCTGTATCCATCTCCATCACCCACATTTCCCCTTTATTATGTGTCTCCCTTCTCTTTCTTCAACCCCTTTACTTTGAAGGTTCTTTTGCACTCCTTTCTAGGTACACAACAATTTCTCATAATCTATTTTAAAGACCAAACTTTGATCCAAGAGAGGATCCATATTAATTGCAGCATCAGTGAGGCCTCAAGCGGAGCACAAGGCAGCACTCAATTCCCTTAGGTTCATTTTACCTCTGGTTCTAGGGACTTGTCTTCTTCCTCATCTACAGACTCTCATTATCACCAGAACTTGGAACTTGAGCAGCTCATGAATTTCATTTTCATCAATATTGATGAATTTAAAGTCCATCTGTTTTTTTCAGACTCTGATTTTTTTTCAACACCTTCTAGGAAATATGCATAATCATTCATTCACATCGTCCCAAGGTTCCCACCAGGCTTTAATAAGAATGGCTGGTTTTATATCATGCATTGCCTCTTTTATCACTACCAAAGTGTCAGCAATGTTGTTGGCACGTTTCTTTCAAAGTAAGGCAAGGGGTTTTATTCAATAGCGATCAGACATATGCTTGGAGTAATACCTCCTGAATGCTTCAACTATTCCCTGATCCAAGGGCTGAAGATAGCTAATGCCTTCCAGAGGGAGAAACACCGTATATCTGAGGATGAGCAAACAATAATGAGTCTGGGTGACTGGGACCTCTGTCCCAAATTAGCAACACTCTGAATTCAAGATTTTTTTCCTCCTGTTAAACAACGCTGGGCTAAATAGATGAAACAGTTATGAAGCCAAGCCAAAAAGAGGACAGCACTTAATGATACTCGGGGGTGTGATCGCCAGGAAACAGGAAGCTTTGTTTTTCTTTTGTAACCCTTTTCCAAGAGACAAGTGGGTTTAGGATCTTTCTAAAGCTGCAATGGCCTGCTTTTTGTCACTGTGGCATTGGCATGCGTGCGCGCGCGCGCGCACACACACACACACACACACAGGAAACTCCTGTCCTTGGCTTCCTCTAAAACGTCCAGATTGTCTTTTTCCCTGAAAGTCCACTAAGGAATGCACTTTGTTTCCCCCAAAACAAGCTCATGTCCTTGGCATGGAAGACTCGTTGAGGCACATAGCTTCTACCTCTGATCAGTTTCTGGAGTTGCTTGGAGTTACTTCGGTGCCGACTGGGCGTTTAACGGTTCTTCTTCCCTCATCAACCCTGAATTTCGCAAACTGTAGCGATTTCTAAATTCTCAAGCTATCCCTTGTTCTCAGGAAATTTATCTGGGTTGCCTTTCCCAGTGGTTTCCACCGGATGTTTGTAATGCGTTTGGAATGATTGCAGATGGCCTTCAGCATCAGAGGCCGTCACTCACCCCCACCCCCAGGGTCTGGTCTGCTCCTCGACCCAAAAGGTTAACTCAGTCTCCATCCACCTTCTTGATGCATACATCACGTGGAACGAACAGTACCTAGAGGAAGGAGGCGAAACACTTCATGATAGCCTTCTTGTTTTTCTGAATGGTGCGCCGCACGGTTGACTCATTGACGTCCCCAAAGGGCCCCCCATGTCGCTGTTACTCACGCTTTCTTCCAGCTTCTTGAGATTTTTCTCATCTTGCCTTCCAGAGGCTTGGCTCTCCACCGCCTCTTGATACATGCCTGACCCAAGTTCAGGATGCCCATCGCCTCCGCCCCGCCTGGGGTAGCCTCTGCCACTCCCGCCCTCGCCGCTGCCGAGAGCGTGGCTTGAGAGCCAGGAGGCTGCTCGCGAGACCGCTGAGCCTTCCGCTGGTCCTCATGCTCACTATGCCGCTTGCCAGCTATTTGACGAGCCTTCAAGCCCCGTGGGAAATATACAAGCCAACCGGAAAAGTACAACGACGTGACCAATTGAGAAACCCCACAACCGCGAACGATCGTCGGTTCGGCGCCAACGGACGCCGGGCTCTCGAGTCTGGCAGTTCCCGAGGGCTCCCGGCCCGCCAGCCCCGCCTTGCTACTGGCAGGTTTGCAGTCACAACCACAACTCCGCGAAGAGAGCAGATCTCGCGAGACCTGGAGAGGCACGCCGGGAGCCGGGCGGGCGGCGGGGTGAACCTCTGCGCCAGCGGGGGGATGATGGCGGCCCAGGTGCTGACCCTGTTGAGGGAGGTGTCGCGGCTGGAAGCGCCGCTGGAGGAGCTGCGCGCGCTCCAGTCGGTGCTGCAGGCGGTGCCGCTGGGCGAGCTCCGCGAGCACGCGGCGGAACTGCACCTCGGCCCGCTTTTCTCCCTGCTCAATGAGAACCAACGGTGAGGAGCTCACAGCTTGAGCGGGGTGGCGGGGCGGGGCGGGGAGAGACACCCCCAAGTACTGACAAGGCGTGGGGGGGGGGGGGCGGGTGGGATGGAGGGCGGGCTTTTCCAGTCGCAAAAGAAGGTTGAAAAAAAAGCTGAGGTTTCTGAGAGGGAAGGAACCTAGGCTGAGAGGCAAAAGATGGGGTTCAAGTCCAGCCTCCGAGCTGTGCCTCCGACCGTCTCTTGGCCTCCCTGCCTTCATCCTTGAACTGGGAATTGAGCGAGGAAAGCAAGGTTGCCCACCTACAGGGAGGACGCCACAATCATGTGTACAGCGCTTGACTTTTTTTCGTCTCTGAAGAAGGGGTCCTATCGTAGCAATTTGGCAAGATCCACTATTTTAGATCCAATATTTTAGATTCACGTACCATTTGACCCAGTAACTCCTGTTATGGGAATTTAACATGCAGGTATACTTGCTCACAAAATGAGCATACAGGAATATTCTAACAGAAGGTGACATAAGAAAACTAAAAACAACCTGAATATCCATTAAAAAGGGACTCTAGCCCTGGCTGGTGTGGCTCAGTGTGTTGAGCACGCGCCTGTGAACCAGAGGGTCGCTGGTTTGATTCCCAGTCAGGGCACAGGCCTGGGTTGTGGGCCAGGTCCCCAGTAGGGGGCGCAGGAGAGGCAACCACACACTGATGTTTCTCTCCCTCTCTCTTTCTCCTTCCCCTCTCGGTAAGAGTAATTAAATAAAATCTTAATAAAAGGGGAGATTCTGAATAAATTTTGACACATTACCATGTAACATGATGCTGCTGTTAGAAAAGTTGAGATAGATCTCTGTGTCTATAGAGCCCTGTGTCGAATGAAAGAATTATAGGAGTTTATGATTGCATTATGAGTAATTTTGAAAAAAAAAATTACAATCCCCCCCACACACAAACACACACCCAGGCTATTGTAAATTGGGAATATCTGAAAGATAGAGCAGAAACTATTAATATGGAAGTGGGACTTAGAAAGATAGGATGGCAACTTTTACTTTTCATTTCATGCATATCTGTAATGTTTGACTAACAAACATTTTATATTTCATAATTTAGAAGAGTTAAAAAACATTTGTGATCCAGGAACTTCCTACTTGGAAAGATAATGACTTGCTGGGTCCATAGTGGATTGTTTAGGGTCATGTCTTGGCTCTGACCTAAGACTCCTCCCCTTTTTCATATGTTTTCCTTTCATTAAACCCATGAGTTAACATTTTCAGGTCAGCTTATACAACATCTCTTACTTGTCCTCTTTCATTCAGGCCTCTGTTTTCTCCTTCTTGTTACACATGCTGTATTTGTCCGCCCTGTTACCTCGAGGCTTCCTTTCCTACGTGTGTCCTTCACACACCGCAGCCACTGTGAACTTCAGGTTCAGCTGGCTCACATCACTCCTGCGGTTTCCCCGCTGCCCGCAGTGTAAAATCGTGACTTCCCAGTCTGCTGTTCGGACCCTCCCAGCGTACTTTGCAGCCTCAGCTTTCCCCTCTCCTCCTCAACACATATCCCATCTTCCCCAGCTACTGCTCGCGTCCCTCGAGCATAACCTGGCGTTTTCCTCGCTTTGTTCCTGCCAGTTCTCCCACCTGACATGCCCTCTCCCTGTCTAAATTCTGTCCATCCTTGATGGCCCAGGGGAGGTGCCATCCCCTCCAGAAAGTCTTTCCTGGTCACTCCAGTTGCCAGTGACTGGTCCTCAGATCTCCTGAAGGACATTACCGTTATTTCTGTTAATGATACTTGCCATCATTGCCTTATGTTATAGTTCCATGTGTGTTTATTTCTAGTTTGTAAATTCTTTAAAGGTGGGGGCCATATTTTGTCCATCTCTGTATCCCTTCTAGGGCTTAGCAGACAACACATTATATGCCCAATAAAAGATTAGACTCAATAATTTTAGAGGGACCACCTCTTCAAACCTCTTTGTAATATGGATGAAGAGACTTGGAAAGGTCGTACCATCAGTTAACACCAGAGATGCAGTGGAATCTGAAATGAAGGGCACTCTGGAGAATAAGGTCCATGGGGGAGCTGGTTTCCTGAATGAAGGAGCAGTGCTCTAGGAAACAATTCTAATGGAAACTTAAAGACCGGGTCATTCAAAACTGGGTCCATACACAGTGCATACCAACTGCAGTTGTGGAAGTAATTCTCTGCATAGATTGACAGTCTGCAGGGATACTGCTATTATCCTGACTAACTCACACAGATCGCTATATACTGGTCATTATCTGATCAAATAAATATAAATCTAGAATCTTGACAGGAGTTTTTGTGAGGGGAAACTAGGTCCTAAGGTTACTGCTTTACCACATGGAAGTCAAACAAAACTGATTATAAGTTATTAACTCTTTGGCTTCTTGGTACCAAAGGGCCACATACGCCCTGAAATTTGTGCACTATATATTTTATCTACTGTTGGGAGCCGTCCTGCCTGGTTTCAGGGACTGTAGCCTTTTGTCCCATGACTAGAGCTGGGTGACAAGGCCTTGGGGACATGAGCCAATAAGGAGACAGAACATTTCCTCCTGGCAGGAGTACAGCCCCTGCCTCCCTCACTTCCCCCTGCTTGGCGGGGCCAGATGACTGATTAGCCAGTGATGGGTAAGATCCTTCAAAGGAGGAGGGACAACCTAAGACAGGCACTGTTGTGAAGGGCCATCAGGGAAGGACTTAGGGGTCTTCAGAGAAGGGGCAGAAAGACCCTCACCCCTTGACTTTGTCATAGCCTGAGTCCTCAGTCTTTCTGCAAAAGTCACCTAGTCTCTTGGCTGCTTTGTTCTCCCTGCCTCACTCACCCTGGGAACTATGCCAGAGATAGCTGTGACCTTGTACTGGAACAGAGGGCTCCTGGGGGCAAATCTGGCCAGAGAAGGAATATACATTGTTTCCTTTGAGGTCTGCTCTGCCCTGTTGCTATGAAACAGACACTTGAGCTAAAGCCAACCCTAATCTGAGATAATCCCTGTGTTTCTTCAACTATTATCTGTAAATGATGTCAGTTTTTCATGACTGCAGCTTTTTAGACACTGGTTGATGACTATGACACTATGATAGTCTGTGACTAAAGACACTATGTATCTCTGAGCTGAACCCAATAAAAACACAGGGAAGAAGGTGTTCAGGACTTTTCTCCTTTGGGGGACTGGTCACCTTTCCTCCCCAAGCAGATCACGTGTTGGGCATTTTTATCCTCATCTGCGACGACTTGGGGGAGTTCTGCAGGTGGAGCCCCCCATCAACTTACCATTGCTTTTCTTAAAAACAGATTTATTGAGCTATAACTGACATAAACTACACATAATAAAATGTACAGTTTGACAAGTTTCGACATGTGTGTATACCCATGAAACCGTCACCACAATCAAGAGAGTGAAGGTATCTCTCACCCCCACGTTTCCTTGTGCCCCTCAGAAGTCCCTTTCCACTTCAGCCAGGCAACCACTTACCTGCTTTCTATTGCTGTAGATGAGTCTGCCCTTGCTTTTTTAGCGTTTTACATAAATGGAGTCATATAGTATATACTCTTTTGTTTCTTTGACTCAGCATAATTATTCTAAGATTTATCAATGTGGTATGAATGACTACTTCACTCCTTTTTATTGCTAAGTAGTGGTCCATTGTACAGATACACTACAATTTGTTTATCAGTTTCTCTGTTAATGAACATTTGAGTTGTCTCCAGCTTGGGTGTATTACAAATAACACTGCTATGAACGTTTGCGTACAAGCCTTTACATAGGTATATTCTTACTTTTCTCTTTGAGTAAATACCTAGCAATGGAGTGGCTGGATCATATGGTAGGTGTATATTTAACTTTTTAAGAAACTGCCAAACGGTTTTTCAAAGTGATTGTACCGTTTTATATTCCTCCACGGGGATATGAGAGTGGATTATAGGACTCAGTATAAAACCTAAAACTATAAAACTTCTAAAAGAAATCATAGGAAAAAATTTTTATGACCTTAGGTTAAACAAAGATTTCTTAGATGTGACACTGAAAGCATGATCCACAGAAAAACAAATTGGTAAATTGGACTTTATCAAAGTTAAACATTCTACTCTTCAAAGGTCACAATTAAGAGAATGAAAAGGCAAGTTACAGATGGAGAAAAACCTTTGTAAAGAATATACATAATTAAGGACTTGTATTTGGAATATAAAAAACTCACAAAACTCAATAAAAAGAAAAAACCCAATTTAAAATGTATAGAATATTTGCATATGATACATGGATGGCAAATAAGCACCTGAAAAGATACTCAACATCACTAGTCATAAGAGAAATGCAAATTAAAATCATGTTGAAATTCTACTGTACACTTATTAGATTAGCTAGAATAAAAAAGACACCAAAGCAACCCAAGTGTTCATCAGTGGATAAATGGATAAACGAAACATGGTATATGCATACAGTGGAGTATTAACAGCCTTAAAAAGGAGGGGAATTCTAATACATACTGCACCGTGGATGAACTTGGAGAACATTGTATCAAGTGCAATAAGCCAGACCCTGTCCCACTTACATGAGGTACGTGGGGTAGTCAGATTCACAGAGAAAGTGGAATGGTGGTTGCCAGGGGCTGAGGGAAAGGGGAAACAGGGAGTTTGTGTATAATGGCTGGAGTTTGTTCTAATGAAAGATGGGAAAATTCTGGAGCTGGGTACTGGTCATGATTGCACAACGTTGTGAATATACTTAATGCCTCAGAACTGTGCATTTAAAAATGGTTAACATGGTAAATGGTATGGTATGCACAATTGCAATCTTTTTTAAAGGGAAAGAAACCCATCAGTCAGTATTCGCTCCCCATTTCCCCTCTTACTCCCTCCCCCAGCTCCTGGCAGCCAGTGATCTGTTTCTTTCTCTGTATTTGTCTGTTCTGGGCATTTCGTGTAAATAAAATCATCATCAAAAGGAAATCTTTGTGTCTCAGTTCTTTCAATTTGCATAATGTTTTCAAGGTTCATGTTGTAACATGCATCGGTATTCCTTTTGTGGCTGAATAATATTCCATTCTGTGGCTATATTACCACATTTATGTATTTGATTGATGGGAATTGGGGTTGTTTCCACTGGTATGAACATTCGTGTACAAATTTTTACGTGAATATATGTTTTCAGTGATCTTGGGGATATGTTCGTTTTTAAGGCTTTTGCTATTTATTGTTTAATCACCTTTTAGCAAGACCATATAGATTTAATAGTGTGCTCCCTATTAGCAGTGTGTGAGTACTCATTTGCTTTTACTGCCCGTTAAGACAAAAGGAAGTTATTCTAGAAACACCTTCTGCTTTTACATCTGGTAGTCATCCAGTTCTGATTAACTTACCTCTGTAATAGCTCTTGAATCTTTTCCCTCTTCTCCATTGCTCCACACCCTTTACTCTTCCATCACCTCACCATAAACTGCCTTCTAACTGAAAATTCCTTCTCTAACACTGACACAGAGTGATTTCTGTAAGTCACATCTCATCGTGTTACTTCTGCTTTAAAATCACTTCTTGACTTGCCGTTACCTTCTGGAAAAAGGCGAAATTCCATGGCAGGACATAAAAGACCTGTCAGAATGTGACTGCTGTGCATTTTTTCTATTTAATTTCTTGCCATTCACCTCCCTACTTTTACCTTCTTCCCACTCCTCTCCCATTCTGACCCCAATCATACCAAGCTACTTGTGGTTCCTTGAACATATAATACTGTCTCAGTCTTCTGTGCCTTTTCATGTTCTATTATGCCCTTTACCTGGAACACCCTTCTTCTCTTAGTAACTTCCACTTCCTAAAATTTTGTTCAGGCGTACCCTCCACCCTGTGTTCTGTATTGAGCTCCCACAGCTCCCAGCGCTAACCTAGCATTTATCTAAATGGACTATAGTTGCCTGTTTTTCTCCATCATCCATGAGACTGAGTTCCTTGAGGTTGTAGAATATATCTTACCCTTCTTTGTAGCCCCAGCACATAGTTACTGAGTAAATGTTTAATAAATATTTGATGTTAAACTAGAAGCTGGTGGGTTTTTTTGATATTTCCAAGTTAAATTTTGGTTTATTTATTTACTTAATTTTTAAATTTTTTTAAAATTTATCTTTAGAGAGAGGGGAAGGTAAAGAGAAAGAGAGGGAGAGAAACATCAATGTGTGATTGCCTCTCATATGCCCCCTACTGGGGGTCTAGCCTGCAAACCAGGCATGTACCCTGACTGGGAATCAAACCAGCAACTCTTTGGTTCACAGGCCCACACTCAATCCACTGAGCTACACCAGCCAGGGCTATTTATTTATTTTAAATTTGATCTTTATTGTATTTTTTTTTCCATTATGCTTCAGTCTCCTTAGAAGTTGGTGTTTTGAACATTCTGTGTGGAGATCATCATTGAGCCAGGTGTCAGATATTACCAGGTTCCTTTCTACCTGGCAGGGCATGAACTAATGTGGTCTTTCATGTCTCCTTTAGGGAACAGACTACTTTGTGTGTATCCATTCTGGAGAGATTGCTCCAAGCTGTAGAGCCAGTTCACTTGGCCCGGAACCTCAGGGTTGACCTGCAGAAGGGACTGATACACCCTGATGATTCTGTAAAAATACTCACTCTATCCCAGGTACGAAATTTTGCTAGCACATAATAAGGGAACCTTTTTGACTAGTGTTGGTTTCCTTATTGGCTCTGGGTTAGGCTCTGTGCAGGGAGATGAAGAAATCATGGTATCTCTCTCTCTCTGTCCCTAAGAAGTTTGTAGTCTATTCTAGTGTAGCTATGACCAAGGGGATACAAGCTAAAGAAAGAACTTCTAAGTACCATTGGCATCATTCATTCATCAAATACTGAGTTACTTTTATATGCCAGTGTACCATATGCTGTTAGAGCTACAAGTTAAATAAAGCCTATTTCTTTCCCTAAAGGAGTCCCTAGTCTAGAGAAAAAGATTGCCATATTCAGTCATTATAGTGGGATGAATGAAGTTCTGTGGAAAGGTCAGACAAGAACTCCTACCACCCTGGTCATCAAAACGTGTTGCCATTTGAGTGAAGAACCGCTGCTGAGAACGTTAGGAGCTGAGCAGCTAGTTTATCCAGTAGGCATTCAGCCACTTCTTTCCTTTTCTCCTCTGCAGTGTCCCTTCAACAAACTGGGGAAAGTGTCTGTCGTTTGTGTGCCAGACACTGTAGTGTGTGCCTTACCTGTTTAGTGCCATTTGCTCGTCATCAGTGTCCTGCACTTAAGTGTGGTGTTCCCATTTTACAGACAGTGAGTTAGGCTCAGGGAAATTCCTTAATTTGCCCAGGGTTTCAGTGTAGCTGAAGATGGGTAGAACTAGGATTTTTGTGGTTTTTACTCACTGAGGTTCTGAAGTCTTTACCCAGCTTTTTTTTTTTTTTTTCATTTTCTTTCAAAGATGTGACTGTGCAATATGTGTGTTTGACTTTAGTGAATTGGGGTCATTTGGAATTTTTAGTGACCTGTCTTATAGTTGTAGCCAGTAACTCTTAAAATAACTGCACACTACGGTAATTTGACTCTCATGTGTTCACCTGTTGCCCTACCCTGGAAGAGTATTTCTGATTGTTTTTTTCTTTCAGGTCAGAAGAATTGTTGAAAATTCTGATGCTGTTACTGAGATTCTAAATAATCCTGAATTACTAAAACAAATCGTTTACTGTATTGGGGGAGAGAATCTATCTGTAGCTAAAGCGGTGAGTCAGCCAGAACCATCAGCCTAAACACGCAGTGGTATTAATGTCCTAAAGACAAAGAAGGCTCTCTGGATTGACAAGTGAAGGTTTAGAAGGGATGATTTGTGTAACTGAACTTGCAGCTTTATATATATAGTATCAGATAAATAACTGGTGTCAAATAAGTACTAGTGAACCCCTTCTGCTTTCTAGAATATACCTATCTAAATTGTCTGTCACAGGGCGTACATTGGGTTACTTCCTAAGAAGCAAAACTTACATAATTATTTTCTCTTAAGAGTACTATGTATCTTTTCCAATTACAAGTAGTAATAGCTAAAACATAGTGAATGCTCATTGTATAAGCTACGTTCTATACATTAATGTGCACATCAGTCTTATGAAGTAGATACTACTGTTTTGTATTTCTATGACTTAAGAGATATTTTCTTTCTTTATAAGGCCATTAAATCCCTGTCAAGAATATCACTGACCCAAGCTGGACTGGAGGCTTTATTTGAAAGCAATCTGCTGGATGATTTGAAAACTGTAATGAAAACAAATGACATTGTTCGATACAGGGTCTATGAGGTAAGACAGAAAGCGTACTTTCTGATGCCTGTAATTCAAATGCAGTAAGAATTGCTTTGGAAGGTGATATGACTCATTTACACGTATTTGTTGAGTATATAGTCTGTGTTAGGCCCTATACTGAGTACTGGGGATATAGGGGTGAACTCCCCATCTAGAGTGTGAGACAGCCTTATAAAAATGTGTACACTGCGGCCCTTGCCGGGTGGCTCAGTTGGTGGGGCCATCGTCCTGTGCACCAAAAGGTTGCAGGTTCGATTCCTGGTCAGGGCACATACCTAGGTTGTGGGTTTGATCCCTGGTCAGGGTGCATACAGGAGGCAGCTGATTGATGTTTCTCTCCCTTCCCCATCCCCACCCCTTTCTCTCTCTTTAAAAAAAAATCAATAAGCAGATCCTCAGGTGAGGATTAAAAGTGTATATATGTATACTGCTTTATTAAGTACTATAGTAGAGGAGATACCATTTGAAACTAGACTTTGAAAAGCTTAGTTGTAGCAGTAGTGTGAAGAAATGGTTTCGTTTGCACCAGCCTTGTACTGAGCACTGTGCGAAATCCTCACATGTATTGTCTTCAGTTCTCACACTAAACCCTATACGTCATCATCATTAACTTTACTATTGATGGAGTAATTGACCCAAGGCCACGCAATTAATAGGCTGTATATTTAAAACAAATCCTCTAGTCTTAACTCCCTCTTCAAAACACTTTATTATTTTGCATGCCTTGATATTAAGCTATCCTGATTTTTCCTTCTGCCTCTCTCACTGTTCTTCTCAGCCTCCTAGCTAGTTGTCCTCTATTGAACTGTTAATTGTGGGGGTTGTGAAGGCAAAGTCCCAAGCCCTCTTCCCCCTGGAATCTGCATTCATTCCTAGGCAGTTTTATTCATCCTGGGATTTCAGATCTCACCTGTAATAGTGGGGACTCTCAAATGTTAACCCCTAACACAGACCTCTCTTCTGAACTCAGACCCTCATGTCCAACTGCTCACTCACTCTCTGCCCCTTGGACTATTCTGGGCCCCTCACATCATGTTGAAACTAAACTCCTGGTCTTTTCTGCCCACCTCATGCCCCTAATAAAAAACAGCAACAACAAACTGGCGCTGTCTCATAGTCATGTGATCAGGTATCAGACCTTCAGCTCATTCTCTACGAGGCCTTGTTCTGCCGGCCACACGCCCTTTCAGTCATTACGTTACGTCGGTTTTTCTTAAACCCATGCTCTTCTCTTCCTTGGCATAGTCACCAGCATCCTAGTCCAGCTGCCAGTGTCTCTCACCTGGACTCCTGCATTTGCATCCAGACTGGTCTCTTACTCATTTCCTCATTCATCACTAGTCTGCCTTTGCATGCAGTCAGAAAGATCTTTTAAAAGTCTAAACCTGGTTCTGTCATTTCTCTGCTTGAAATCCTTCAGTGTCCTCTGTCTCCCACTAAGCCCTCAGGATATACTTGGTGAATGAGTAAGTGAATGACCCACAGATAGAATGCATGCATGCATGAATGAACGAATGAATGAATGAATGGTTTTTACCATCTGTTGTTTCTGATTCAGGCTTTTGTACCTTGATTGATTATTTCTTTTGTAAAAAGTGCAGATATAATGGAGTGTTTCTGCAACAAAGTAATTTCTTACATGTTCAGTGAAATTTTCCTACCTGTGGAGACAAATAATAGATTTTTAAGAATTCATTTATATGAAGTGCCTAATTCTGCATTTAACTTAAAACGAGATTTAATAACTTTGGCGCGGTCTAATCTTTTCTGCTTTTTCTATTCTTTTCTTTCAGCTAATTGTGGAGATTTCTTCTGTGTCACCAGAATCTTTAAATTACTGTACCACCAGTGGATTGGTAACCCAGCTTCTCAGGGAACTGACTGGTGAGGATGTGCTGATCAGGTATGTTGGCTGAGAGAGTTCTTAGAGTGAAATAACCCTCCTTTGGAAGGCCAGGAAGCAGTCTTGGGACTTACCTTCCCTACTGCAGCTTGTGCTCAGGTGCAGTCTCGTAACAGATGTATGTCCTGAAGGAGGGGCCTTTAGAAAATTGCTAAGTGGAATTGTGACAGCATGCTGGAACTTAGCGAAGCCTGGTATGACAATACCGCCACTTTTGAATGACTGCTCCCTGTCCTTAGGCATACATGCCCACTCTTAAAAAGCTGCAATCCCATGGTAACTGCCATTTTGTATTACTTCACGTACTATCGTACACATTTTTTTGCGTTGTTAAATAATAGCACTATAGCATGATAGAAAAACATGGACTTTTGAAAATGAGTAAGATTTGGGCTTGCATGCATCTCTACTTATTAGCTGTTTGATCTTGGACAAATTATTATAACCACTTTGCACCTCAGGTTTCCTCAGCTACATAGAACAATGATGAATTTATAAAGAAGATAATACGAGGATTAAGTCATTTACCATAGAGACCAATACAATGGCTGACATAGTTCCTGACAGAAATGTTAATTTTAGTCTTTTCACTCCCAGCCCTCTACCCACTAAGTCCCCTTAATATTTGTCAAATGTTTCCTTGTTCATATTCCACACAATTTACTAATACATCCTCACTGTTGAACACTTGGTGTGCTTCCAAGTATTTTGCTGTTCTGATAGCACTTACAGTTATCTTTGTGTGCACAGGATTTTGTTTTCCTTATCTTAAATGATTTTCTTGTTCTCCCATGTTCTTCCAATGTTTCTGAAATTGTTGAACTCCTATGCATAAGTCAGTCACCAGTTACACTGATTCACAGTGTTCCCAATGAGGAAATCATTTTGTTAACTTTTTTAGCTGTGTATCAGATTTTGTGACGGGGGAAAAACCCTGCAAATAGTCGCTTAAAATACCTTGGGAAAATTCTATCGTGATTGGGTATTATGTAATACCAAAGAATTATTGTTAATTTTGTAATATGTGGTGAAGATTTTATAATTATATTAGAAAATATTCATGTTTTTTAGAGATATATACTAAAGTATGCAGAGGTAAATGCCAAGATGACTAGAATTTAACATAATTCAGCAAAAAATAGAGAAAAAAGAAATGAAAGAAGTAAAGCAAAATCTAGATAACTATACAGTCAGGATTATGGGTACCTGGGGGCTTACTGTTCTGTTCTCTTTAGTATATGTTTGACATTTCAAGATAAAATGCAAGTTTAAAAAATAAAATCTCTTAGGAAGTAGCTATGTTACTTACAGTAGAAGCAATAAGTGGGGCTTAGGTCAGAAAGTCAAGATTTTAGTCTACCTTTTAATAAAAATGTGATTCTAGACAAGTCACTGTAATGTCCTCATCCTGAACTCATCTGCAAGGCAGAGCCAGGATTATCGACCTTTCTGATTTGGTGGGAAGAGCTAAATAAGATAACTCACATGAAAACAGTTTATAAACCATGCTACTCATATGCAAAATCTTGGCATTTCAGAGCCACCTGTGTAGAAATGGTGACCTCATTGGCATATACTCATCATGGACGGCAGTACCTTGCTCAAGAAGGAGTAATTGATCAGATTTCTAATATAATTGTTGGGGCAGATTCAGACCCTTTCTCTAGCTTCTATTTGCCAGGTAAGGAATGTTGATGCCTGTGGAGATGGTGCTGCATGTTTTGTTTCTGAGTTATCTCTGTCTGGGGAGGCCCGGGATTACCTTCTTTAGAGCTTATTCCCTTGAGATGACATACCCAACCCACAGGCCCTTAATGAGGTAGAGTCTGTTGCTCTGGGAGCCGTGCGCTGTTGTGGATTCTGATTTTCTAGAAGTGCTGCTGTTTACAAAATTAGGATGGCTTCCTTTGCACCTCCTCCAAAAGAAACATAAATGAAGATATTAATAATGATATTTACAGTATATTCACAGATTCATCAAATCTCTGAGTTGTAATCTTGAGCTGATATAAGAACTACTCCAGCCATTCTGTTCAAAGACATGGTTGATTAGTTTTTCTTGAGCACTTCCAGAAATTGCAGATTTTCTTTTATGAGGTAGCCTAGAATACTTCATTGTTGAAAATCTGTTTTAAAATTTCTTCCTAATAATGACTCCAAATTTACCTTCCTGTGATACATATCCACTGGTCCTTCTTTGTTCTCCCTCTTGCATGTGGTGATGCTTCAGTATTTGGACCCAGCTCCGGTGACACCCTGGGGTTCCTATTCCCTCAGCACCACATGTTTCAGGTCCTTTAGTATTTCCTTATGGTCTGATTTCCAGGCAATAAAGTACCACAACCTTTCTTCTCTTTCTAGCCTGTAGTTTCTTACTGTCCCTATGAAAACATAGGACCCACAATTTATGCTGTCTTCTTCCCCTATTAAAATATATTTTTATAGCCCTGGCTGGTGTAGCTCAGTGGATTGAGCGCAGGCTATGAACCAAAGGGTTGCCGGTTCAATTCCCAATCAGGGCACACGCCTGGGTTGCAGGCCAGGTCTCCAGTGGGGGCCACGTGAGAGGCAACCACACATTGATGTTTCTCTCCCTTGCTTCCTCCCTCCCTTCCCCTCTGCATAAATAAATAAATAAATAATTTTTTTTTTTTTTATAACTATCTCTAGGATTTGTGAAGTTTTTTGGGAACCTGGCTATCATGGATAGTCCTCAACAGATCTGTGAGCGTTATCCTGTTTTTGTGGAAAAAGTCTTTGAAATGACGGAAAATCAGGATCCCACCATGATTGGTGTAGCAGTGGACACGATTGGAATCCTGGGATCCAACGTTGAAGGAAAACAGGTTTTACAGAAGACAGGTTGGTACAACTTGTTATAAGTTCATTGGTACATTAAGTACATTATAGAAACTACTTTTACATATGGCAGTCTTTTTACCATGACCTTGGACTCATCTCTAAAAAGTCTCATGATTATCAGTGAATTTTTTCAAACTTGGCTGAACCAAACACCCTTCTCCTCTACACCCTCCTTGAACAGTGTTCCTGGTACAAAGATGACGGGCTGGAGCCAGAAAGACCTGGGTTCATGTCCCAGTTCTAACACGGACTTGGCTTTCAGGTTTTATTTATTCCACTACTCTAGGCCTCATTTTCCTCTTTTTAAAAAAGGGTATAACAACTACTTCTCAAGGTTGTTGTGAATATTTAATGAAAAGATACATTTTTATATTTGTAATATCAAGGAAAGAAAAAAAATTTGTTGTAAGATACTATGTTACAAATGATACTTTTATCGAACATCCATGAGTATCTTGCAAGCACTGTGAATTCCACACAGATAATATGTAGCACTGTTAAAACTTGTGCACTGTATGTTCAAAATTAATATGCTGTTGTGTAACACAACTAGTATCCTTGTTATATGTACTTTTCTAATGACAGAATCCTGAAATCCTTTAAGGAACATACATTGTCATTCTCATTTTACAGATAAGGTACCTGAAACTCAGAGAAGTTAAGAAAATTTCTTAAGATCGTACAGACTGTGGGGCAGCTGCTCCTCAAATCCGGGTCCTTTGATTCCAAGTCCTCTGCACTCTGACTTTTATGTGCTGTATTGCATATAAATGTGTCTTGTTGATGCGGACTCCGTCCCCTGGGGTCTGTGCATTGTGGATGTTTGTGTTGTGGCTGCGACAAATGACGAACAAATTTACACGGACTACAGAAATCCAGTGGAGAAAAAGGGACAGCACGGCTGCTCTCTGAGTGAGAGAGAGGGCCCCGACCCCTGCCTGGACAGGCTTTTATTGATATTCGAGGCACATTGCATCAAGGATGGCCCTTATTTACTATGCACAGGTTTGCTTTAGGTGGTTACCTTTTACAGATAACAAAGGAAAGAATGTTTCCAATTACTTCAAAGAAAAAGGACATTTGCAAATGTAAAGGGAAAAAGTGGTTGAACTGGTTATACTCCATCCTTGGGAGGTTTAGCACAGATCAAAGTAAACATTTGCTGCCTCAATTCAGGGTGAGGGAGTTTTAGCAAAAGCAGGCCTCGAAGTGGCCTAGGTATAATGCAGGCTTGATTCCCCACGGGAGAACCGATCTATGGATTTGGCTTCCTTTGTGCGGACATGCTCCCTGCTGGCTTTCCAAGTCAGAGGCTGGGCTACATTCACCACCCCACGTGGATAGGTTCCCTATATCGTGTGGACTTCTCTCTTGGTCTCTGACTACATGTTTATTTTTATGTTGGTTTAGGTCAGTAAGGGTCATAGTGTATGAAAGCAAAGCACACTTTAAACATCTCATTGTTTGCTTAGCATCCATTAAGCTGGCTATTATTAAAAAACAAACAAACAAGTGATGACAGGGATGTGAGAAATTTTATCTTACTTGTATTTTACCCTTGTGCATATCTGGTAGGAATGTAAAATGGTGCAGCCGCTGTGGAAAACAGTGTGGTGGTTCCTCAAAAAATCAAACAGAACTACCATATGATCCAGCAATTCCACCTCTAGGTATATACCCAAAAGAATTGAAAACTGACTCCAATAGATATTTGTACACCTCTGCTCATTAATAGCTATTATTAACAATAGCCAAAAAGGGTACAAGTAGCCCAAGTGTTCCTTGATGGATGAAAGGATAAACAAAATGTGGTATATACATACAATGGAATGTTATTCAGCCTTAAAAATGAATGAAATTCTCTTACATGCTACAACATGGAGAAACCTCGAAGACATGCTAAGTGAAATAAGCAGACACAAAAGGATAAATGCTGTATCACTCCACTTACATCATGCACCTAAAATAGTCAAATAGAGACAGAAAGTACAAGGGAGTGAGGGGGATGGGGAGTTACTGTTTAAGGAGTATGACTTTCGGTTTGAAATGATGAGAAAGTTCTGGAGACGGGTGGTGGTGATGGTTGCACAACAATGTGACTGTGCTCAATGCCACTGCGCTGTGTGCTTCAAATTGGTTAACATTGTAAATTTTATGTTACTTGTATTTTACAACAATGAAAGCAATCTCGTTACCCTTCAAAGGAACTCGATTTGAACGCTTGCTCACGAGAATAGGATATCAGGCGAAGAGTGCTTCAACAGAGCTCAAGATTAGGTGTTTGGATGCAGTTTCATCTCTTCTTTATTTACCAGTAAGTAGACTAGGCAATTAAGGGACGGTAATGGGTAATGTTTGGAAGAGTAAATCGGTATGAGTTAACGTAATACTGGTTAACTTAAGATGCTGACCAAGTACATGACATCTTTCTCACTCCTAGTAAAAGGAGGGTAACCCTCTTTAGAAGACTGGTTACATTTTTAGTTAAGATGGAATCATAGAGTATTGGAACTGGAGCAGACCCTAGAGATTGCTTAATCAACTCCATCTAAAATAACTGGGGAAATCTGGGCTGGGTTTGGGGAAAAATGCTCCGGACTTGGCAGAGGTCACACAGCAAGTCAATGACAGGGTGCCGTCAGAACCCAGGTTTGCTGACTTCCAAATGTCTTGAGATTTGTCTTTTCTGCCCTATAGCCTGAGCAGCAGACCGATGACCTCCTGAGGATGACAGAGTCCTGGTTTTCTTCTTTAGCTCGGGACCCGCTGGAGCTCTTTCGAGGCATGAGTAATCAACCCTTTCCTGAACTACACTGCGCTGCCTTAAAAGTGCTCACGGTAGGCATCTGCTCTTCCACAGGTCCTTCTGGGACTCTGCCGTTCAACACCTGAGTACCTGAAGTGAGCCAGGCCCTCTGCCCTGCCCCAGGATCACACTAGTGCATAGTAGTTTCTGGCCCCTGCTATTACTGTAGATTAATGAGGGGGACAGATGTGTATGTAGATTGTTTAAGTAAATGGTATTAGATGCTGTGGCAGAGCACAGGGTGCTGTGGGATCCCAGAATTAATTCCAGATTCCTTATCTGCCATCAGGCAAGCCCTTACTGACCTAGGCTGGTCTTCCTGAGCTTTATTTTGAGCCATTCCCCCTTCTGGCACTTAATGCTCTAGGAATTCCAAACTGCTTGCTTCATATCTCTGGACCTTTGTGTCCCTTCTGCTTTCAACACTGTTCCTTGACTTTTCTTGATAACATCTTCTTCATTCTTCAAGGACTAGCTCAGGTTTCTTCAGTAAGTTTTGCCCAAACCCACAAGGCTGACTTAAGATATGTTGGCTCTCATACTTTTTTTTTTTTAAGATTTTATTTATTGCCCTGGCTGATATAGCTCAGTGGATTGAGTGTGGGCCTGCGAACCAAAGGGTCACCAGTTGGATTCCCAGTCTAGGGCACATGCCTGGATTGCACGGCAGGTCCCTGGTGGGGGGTGCGCGAGAGGCAACCACACATTGATGTTCCTCTCCCTCTTTTTCTCTCTCCCTCTCCCTCTCCAAAAAAAAAGATTTTATTTATTTTTTTAGAGACAAGGGGAAGAAGGAAGATAAAAAGAGAGAGAGAAACAGCAATGTGTGAGAGAGAGAAATATCAGATAGATACTGTAATATACCGTCATTTACCCATGCCCGTCTATTAGACGTTTAGGTTGTACCTGTCACACTGTTTGAACATCTTTGTATACAAAGGTTTTTTCTAACATTTAGATTATTTTCTTAACTTAGATTCCCAGGAGGGAATTTACTTAGGCATAAAGTTAACATTTTTAAGGTTCATGTTGCAAGATTTCCTTCTAAGGATTGAGCCATCCCACTAACAAAGTTAACTTCTTAAGGCTCAGCGGAATTGTGTTCTTTCTGCCTTCCATTTCAGGCCCTTGCAAACCAGCCCTGGGCTCAGAAACTTATGTTTCACAGTCCAGGTTTTGTAGAGTATGTGATGGACCGGTCCGTGGAGCATGACAAAGCTTCAAAGGATGCCAAATATGAACTGGTGAAAGCACTAGCCAATTCTAAGACAGTTGCAGAGATCTTTGGGAACCCAAATTATCTGAGGCTCAGAACTTATCTGAGTGAAGGTCCATACTACGTGAAACCTGTTTCCACAACAGCAGTGGAAGGAGCCGAATGATTTCTTCTAGAGTCTAGACCGTTTGGGGACCAAAACTTCTCCTAAAGCATTTGACTCCCTCTGTGTTTGGTAAAACACAGACTCCTCTCCGCCCCTGGAGTTATCGCAGACGTTTGCTGGGTTCCCACACTGAAATCCAGTGCGAGACCAAGAGAGCAGGCAGACTTGGTCATAACTGAAAGTGATTTTTTTGCTTTCCTGTTCTGGCGAGAAGGTGGAAGTTTTGCTCTCCCAGGAAATTTTCGCGGATGTACTATCTTATTTTTAAATCTGCTTCATCGAAAATGGAACTAAATTGTTTCTCTTCATGATCTTTTTTTTTGTCCTTTTCCCCCTTCTGATGCCATTTATAGAGTCTTAGATATAAGTATTCTTTGAAAAACAAGTAATATGGGATCTTAATATTATGTTCTCTAAGAATAAATACTTTTGATAAGGTCTCTTTTGATTTTTTTTGTTAACTATACTTCCTTTGAAAAATAGACAGTAAACCTTTTAAAACTGTTTCTAGTATTTTTTTATGCTTTTTTGCTATTGATCAATGAATTTTGCTCTGTTGTGGTTTTGGAGGAGATGGGACGATAACATGCTAACCCAGAAAGGTCCCCAAACTGTCTTTATTTATTGGTGGGTCATCATTGTTGAGGGTTTTGCTTTTAATTTTTCAAATCCATCAAGTCAGTATGGAGTTGATCAGAGGGAGGGAAACGGCCTCCTAATGACCAGAGTCACTCAGAGGGGATGCTATGTATAAACCAGGATGCCATCTCATCGATTAGCAAAGGAGGCATGCACTTTCTTTTCATTGTCAAAAAGTGCTCCGGCCTGTTTTCCAGTGCCCTGCTCTCTAAAGACACCAGCCACCAGTCCAGAGGCTTCTGCGTGACAGTGCTGTCAGAGTATGCCAGTTCAGAATCTAGAGATAGGTCTCTTTGAAGCCATGGTGACATTGATAAACCATCCTTACTTTGTAACAAAATGGCCATGGTGACATTGATAAACCATCCTTACTTTGTAACAAAATGGCTCTCGGTTGCCTGGAATTCTCTTGTCCCCAGATGAAGCATCTCTTTTCTGCCATCTCTGGTAGCCCCGAATCTCCTTTTTCCTTGTTTCCATAACTAATTAGGCTACAGCCAGCTCTTCCTGGCCTGAAAGAAACATTCTATCTTTTTAAGGTGACTTTTGTTTAACTCAATTCATGATGTTGATTTTATTTATTTAATGTCAGAATTCAGAGGATTGCCTGTCCTATGTATGGCCTACATACTCACTCTGATTTTGTGTCTGTAACTATTTTTAAAGACCAAATAAAATTTGCAAGTTATTATTTTATTTTGCATTTAATAAATACATACTTACTGCAAGCAGAGGTACAGATATGAAAACAAGAACACATTTCGGGAGCTACAAGTAATTCAATATGACCAAAGCTTAGAGGAAAATGGTAAATTTCTTTATAATTATTACAAAGAGTAGTTACCATTTCTTAGCATTTACTTTATGTTAGGCACTTGGTGTGCGTTTTCTCATTTTATCCTTATAACAGCCTTATAAGTGAAGTATCGTTTTGCAGACAAAGACACAAAGCCTTGTACAAGTCGCATAGCCCAGAGTCAGAATATCAACCTGGCTTTCTGAGGATGAGTCAGATGTATTCCCCTTTTGTGACTTGGTTATATTTTGAAGATAACTGTTGTCAGGCTTTGTTCTAAAAGCTTTTCATGTATTAGCTCATGTTTGTATCTCCCCTACTCCTAGGAGTTAGGTACTGTTATTACCCTGTTCACAACTGAGACACAACAGAGTTAGTGCACAAGGTCACACAGCAAGTAAGTGGAGTTGTGATTTGAGCCTAAGCTGTTTAACTCAGAATGTACCGTGTGTTCTTAAATGCTGCCTCTTCCTCTTACTGAACACTGTGGGCCACGTCCACTGCTAACCACTTGCCATTCCTCATTTAGTCTATAACCCCTACAAGGCTGATTTTGTACATAAACTTAGGTCCAGTACAGTTTAGTAATATATCCAAAAAGGAGATTAGTAAGTTGTCATGGCAGGGCTTTTCAAAATATATTCCTTTGGGGACCCCTAAAATCCCAAGAATCCCAGGATGGAAACTGTTGCTTTAGTGCCTAGTTAGTTATACTAAGTGTGTATTGTGGGTTGAATTGCATCCCCCCAAAAAGATATGTTGAAATCCTAATCCCTGGCACCTGTGAATGTGACTTTATTTCAAGATAAGTCGCTGATTTGCTTGATTGTTGATGCAATCAAGTTAAGATGAGGTCGTTAGGGTGGGCCTAACCAATGACTGGTGGTGTCCTTAGAAGAAGAGGGAAATTTGGACAGAGACACAGCACAGTGGAAAAACTACATGAAGTCACAGACACATCGGAGAAAGCCATGTGAAGATGGAGGCAGAAATGAAAGTCGTGCGTCTGTAAGCCAACCAAGGATTGCTGGCGGCCGTCAAAAGCTAGACGAGACAAGGAAGGGTTCTCCTCTCTAGGCTTCAGAGAGAGTATGCCCCTGTGGACACCTTGATTCCTGACTTCTAGTCTCTAGAACTTAAAGCAAAAACGTTTTTGTTGTTTCCGGTCACCCTCTTTGTGGTACTTTGTTATGACATCCCTAGGAAACTAATACAAAGTATATATATGACATGAAATATAAATGTGTACTGCCTAGTTAGTACTTGGTGAAAATCGTTTCACAAAAAGTTAACTCTAGTGAGATTTAAGTTAATACATACTAGGTAGTTGACACTTTTAAGTTGAAGGTAATCTACCACCCAGATTACTAAAATGTTTCCTGTTTGCAGACAAGACGAACATTTTTTAAACTTACTTATTTAGTATTTCTTTCTGAGCATTCTCAAAAATTAGTCACCACTGAGTCATGATAGTTCTATAGAATGTGATTTAAAAAAAAAAAATTCACTAGTTGTAAAGAGAAACAGACTTTGGGTTGTAATTAAATGTAATGTTCTAACTTCTCTGGATGAGAGGCTTTATTTTGAAAAGAATCATGCTATGCCAACTTAAATTCTTTAAGATTTCAGTATGATGTAGTATATCAGGGCATTAAAACACTTTGCAACTTTCTGAGTACAATTAAAACTACATTAACCACAAAGGAGAAATGCTTTTTTATAACAAGATAGGAGGTAATTTAAAAAGAACACACCTATAAGAAAAACATCCTAATCACCAAAATACATAGCATTGTTTTTTAGGGTATCAATATGAAAACGTTTAAAGCTGTCAAGGTATGTCAGAAGTTTGCAGGAAATGAGTCCAGAGTAAGTCTCAAACAGTGTACATTCTTTCCCATCATTAATTTCCTTCCATGCCAAGAGCGTTTCAGCATCTGTAGTTTCTGAAGATGTGAAGATGAACTTATAGCAACATCTGTTGTATCTGATGTGTCTTTTCCCAGAAAACCTTGAACTGTGGATGGGTGTAAGGCCAATAGACTTGGCACAAATTCCTACAAACACATCTGCAGGCACCATCATGGGTACTTCTTTGAAAACCACATACATCATCCGAGCCACATCTTGGGACATAATGAAGGCCTCCCCACTGCAGTAATCTGGGTAGTACTCTTCCGGGTACACGCTAAGAGGGACAAATTCCCGGCTGTTTGGGTCTCTATTGGGCAAATCCTGATGGATAACTCTTCCTACATAGATATCTTCAAGGTGTTCTTTCAGGTTGAGAAGATAATCTACCAAGTTTGATAGATTGACAAACATCTCATCATCAACCTTGAGAATGAACAAGGCATTAGGGCAGAAGGTCACAGCCCACTGCGTCATTGCGATGGTCTTCAGGGTTTGGTTCTCAGCACTGTCCAAAAAGATTCCTTCGATTATGTCATTATTCTTATGGGACTCTTTGTCTATCTCTTGCTGGGTAGTTACCAAATTAGGCATTCCCAAAGCAAACAGTGTGAGAATGGCGTGCCCTTGGACACTGGTCACATTACCCCAGGTGCTCCTGATGAGGTCCCGTCTTGTCCGATTCCCTGGGCTACTGAAGATAAGAGAGAGCAAAAATATGTTCTTCCCTTTACACACCTCCGAGTGGCTCAAGATATAATATTTGGAAAGATTACTTCTTAGGGGCTCCATGTTCAATTTTCTTGCCTTGTCCTTAATTTCAAGAACTTTCATGTCTACATAAGGCAAAGCATGCAGAAAGTATTCTTCCACAAAATCAGCCCCAAAAAGCAAGGCATGAAATAGGATGACATTAAACAGAATGAAACACCACTGGTGAGTCCGGAGACTGCAGAATGTCACCTAAATAGAAACAAACACATGTTCATTCAACCTTCACCTCCACTTCTGTTTTTGCCCCCACTGACCACTAACACTGTATGTACCTTTTAGTACTTAGCAGGCGGTACACTGTTTTAGTGTCTATTATTTCTTTTTGTTAGTCTGTCTCTCCAACTGGATCGTGGCCTTCTGGAGAGCAGGTACTATGCCCCTGTCTTCTCCAGTGCTGCTGAGTTCAGCGTCTGGCACAAAGTGGGAACTGAATAAAAGTTTGGTGATTGTTTTCTTGCCTGTTTGAATGAGAGCCTGGTTACTCTATATAAGGCTCTGTGTTAAACACCGGGGAAGCAAAGAGGAACCCGACACAGATATATGCATATAAAGTAACAAGTGGCATCACTGTGCTGAAAGCCTATAGGAAAATACATGATATTCTTCCTGGAATTGAAGCACTTGGATCAGTTTCTTCTCTAATTACAAAGGTCAAGAGCTATTTTTCAGTGACGTGGTTACTTTTGTTGGCCACTGTACAATGGCTACGATCAAACATTTACATTCAGGATGACTTTTCAACCTTATCTAATACTGAATTCTGACATTGTCTATTTTAACAATGTCCTTTAATCCACCTGACACGTTTGTCAATGTGGGCATATTCGTGCCTGCTATCTGCTTACCCCTTCTGAGATCTGGGACACACTTACATCAAACGTTCACCACCTCATCAAAGGAGATGGAAACTTTCCATCTAAAAGAGCATATGCAGTCTTGTAATGTAATGACCATGGGACTTTAAAGGAATTAAGTCTCTGTTAATTGGAGCTTTGATCAACAAAGCCTCCCATAATACTAGTTACCTCTTTTTGCACACTTGTCGTGGGCCAGGCACTGTGCTAAGCACTTTGCGTGCCATGGTAATATCTCTTTCAGGTAGGTTTTCTTCAAAATTAAATTGAGCATCCAAGCTGTTTAGTAATTTTCCCAGTATCATTCAGTGCATAAGAGGGTGGGGTATGGCCATGATTTGAGCTCAAGTATGTCAAATTCCAAAGCTCACTCTTAACCACTAGAGAATCCTGACTCCCATCTTTTATTTTTCCATGTCTGTTGCGTAGGAAGAAAACAACCAAACCGAACAAACTCCTGAAATTCTCATCTGAACTCCTTTCCATTTTCTCAGTGCTGGTTACTTGTACACAGAAGAAACTCCAGCCTCATCAAAGGTCTATTATAATAGACAGCAAATGCTTCAAAGATTATAAGAAACGTACCTGCATGTTGTCTGTGAGCAATTTTCAGGGCCTTCGAAATTACTGAGTCCAGATGGCAAATTATGCCCAAATGTATCTCAGGATCATGCCAGTCTAACAGCAATTGAAGCAAAGTACTTTGTGCCTCAGACTTTAAGGATAAGGTTTCTGGCCAATCGTCCTGAGCTTTTGTCCCAGAATACCTGATGGGTGTATAGGAGAGCAAGCACTGGTCATGTTACAGGCTAGAGTGAATCCAGAACAAAGAGGGGAAAAAAAAAAAAAAAAGAGCAAACCTCTTCAAATGCTTCCAGTCTTCTGTACCTCTTGAAACTGAACCCTTGTCTTTATGCCAGTTCCTGGTAAGGTACACATGGGAGCTGAGTTGAAGGAACAGTTCGCCCACGTTACCTCTCCGTAGCCTCATCACACAAGGAGAAATGTCCTAGAGTGTGTTTGGAGTGCATCTCAAGAAACTAAACAGTGGGAGTACTTCCTGCCCCCCATAGATGCACATGCAAGAAATGTACTAAACATCAAGGAATATGTGTCATACAAAAGGGTGCAAATTTTTCTCCCCAAAGAAACAAATGGTAAGGTTTGGTGCATGTTTCACTGGGCAGGATTCTGAATTCCCAGTGTAGGCTATGGAAGAACTTTACTAAATCAATTATGTGTAATTCAACTACCTCTCCCAGGTAACTATCTCAAAATGGAAAACAGCACGTAGTCTCTTTTAGCCTGAATTTAAGAGACTAAGCATTTGATGTTTAGCATTAGCTAGTCTCCTAGAACATACATAGGTAGGATTTATCCCAAACATTGTTTCTATCAGCAAGTTTATTTTCAGGAAAGAACAAGATCCAGCATATTTTCGTGTTTATGTTACTTACACAAGCTGTTGTAATGAGCATTCTGGTCTCAGGACAGGCTACATTTCCTCTTTTTTCTTTTCACATATTGATCTTCCTACCTGCTATTTACAGCAGCTTTTGTAATTATTTGACTAGGAATAACTCATTACATTTATTATTTTTTAATATATTTTATTGATTATGCTGTTACAGTTGTCCCATTTCCCCCCCTTTATTTCCCTCCACCCTGTACACCCCTTTCCACCCACATTCCTCCTCTTTA